>LPNX011074438.1:10364-35652 GCA_001517045.1 Pseudotsuga menziesii | reverse complement strand
AGAGAGAGAGAGAGAGAGAGAGAGAGATGAAACTCCACGAGATGCTTATCTCAAGGTATACTAAGGTTTAGAACACACACACACACACACACACACACATATATATATATATATAGAGAGAGAGAGAGAGAGAGAGATGAAACTCCATGAGATGCTTATCTCAAGGTATACTAAGGTTTAGAATATAAAACAAATTCAATTGTGAATGGCTTTGTTCTTCTCACATGATCACTAACACTAGAGACAAAAAATTCCAATAGACAACAAATGAATTTGTTATTAGTTGTGCCCCCATATATTATGCTAGAGCATACATTCCACAATAGTGCAAAAATAAATCCTTATCCCAAATAATTTGCTCTTAAAGAGCAACAAATTAATCTCCTCTTCCGTAGAGAGTTAATGCTATTCCAAGGGAAAACTCATGATGATCTTCTCACATTGAAAGGCACAGGGGGATATGGGCCTCGAATAAGAGAAAGTGATTGATTTGATGCTTTGGGTCTATGTCTACAATATATTTGGAGGAATAGAGCCATTGAATTGATTTTGAACATTCCAAGTGATGGATAACCACTGGTGAAAGATTTATTAAATCTAAATAGGAGAACTCATGTGGGGGTTCTCTTTCGCTCTCACATTTTTTTATGATATTAAAGAGAGTTAAAGAGATAATAAGCGGCAATAAGGATGAGGTTGATTCTTGGATACGATTTTGGATCCAAGAAGATTCGAACCTCTTTGGCTTTGGATCGTTTTCGGTTGCCCTGCTCTTGCTGTTTTGCAGGTCATGTTGCTGCTTCATCGCTTGGAGTCTTGTTGACATGTTGTTGCCAGATTTTCTTTTGGTTTGTAGCTGATTTTGTTTTTGGATTTCTTGCTTCTAGCTTTTTTAGATCCCGTTGAAGTGAGTAGAGCCATCGGCTATGGCTCTTTCTCCGCTGGATTGGGTTTTGCAGAAGCCTTGTTTGATGACTGTGTAGTCCTGTTGGATTCATTATTGGTTTGGGTGTTGGCAACCACAACCCTTTCAAGATTTGAATTAAGCTCTGTTGTATTCTGTTTTTTAGACTAGCATAAGATAGGAGCTCATATACTCTCTGATGGATGTCATAGGCGGTCCTCCCCCTCCTATGCCACCCGAATTGGATGCTTTTAAACGTCTGAATGCCTCATGTGGCAAGAGGAAAGCATGCCCAATTTTTAGAAATTTGTGAAGAAAGCAGACATTCCATCTGTTGAATAGCCCTACCGTACTGCATTAAACCTTGCAAAAAGAGGGCTCATAGGGTAATTTATAGGTCTCTGTCCTTCTCCAAAGGTTATTGAAAGATGGGTTCAGAGAAACTGGAGGCCCTTGGTAACTATAGGAATTCAAAACCATCTGGTTGGAAGAGGTTATTATGTTTTTGTTTTTGATTCAGCTAAGGATAGTGACCTTATTTTCGTAATGGTCCATACTTCATGGGCCCTCAGGGGCTCTATTTGAATAAGTGAACTCCAGGTTTTGATCCTACCCAAGATGTCCCATCTGTTGTTCCTGTTTGGGTAAGGCTCCCTCATTTACCTTTACACTGCTAGAATTCAGAATCTTTGGAAACCATTGAGAATTAGCTTGGAAAATATATTGATATGGCGAAAAGGAAATATCAATACTCACGTTCAAGGATATGCGTTGAAGTTGACTTGGAGATTGGACTGCCTGAGGCGATCAAGTTAACCGTAGTTGAATGGTCTCATATTCAGGAGCTTGACTACGAGCAACTCCCTTTCAAGTGTCGCTTCTGCGATTGTTATGGACACTTTGCCTGTAATTGCAAAAAAATTCAGAAGAAGATCTTGAAAAAGAGAAGGCTGACCAGTGGACTCATGTTTAGAAATCAGGTATATCCACCTAGGAAAATAGAAAGAAAGGTAAAGAAGCAAAGATTAGGAATGGAGTCACTGTTGATGGGAATAGTCTTCCTAAAACTCATGTTGTAGAAAAGTCCTCTGTTCCATCTAATCATTTTGTTGTTTTAAGTTCCTCTAAAGATATTCCTAATCTAGAAGAGGGTGAAGTGTAGTGCTTTAATGAGCATGATGATGAAACAGAAGTAAATACCGGAACATTGGAACAATATGGAATACCAAATTTAGAATTTCCTAGTGGAGGTGTAATCCTACAGGAAATACATCCTTCTCCAATTAGAGCAAATCCCTCTTCATCTTATGCAGAAATATTAAAGACGAAACTGATTATAAGTTCTGGTTCCTCTGATGATGATTCTATTGAGCAAATATCCAAGAAGGCAGGTAGAAAGTATTGAAAGGAAGCAAGAGAAGAAGAGGCTGAGAGACTAAATATGCAGGGCTATCAGTCCACAATTAAATGTCTCTTGGCAGAAGAAAGAGGACTAGACCCCAAAAGGGAGTAATAAATCCCTCTTCCATAGGTAAATAATGATGATCCTCTCTTAGAATTACAGGGGTTTTGGGAATCCAAACAAAGAAGAAGTGGTTAAAGAATTATTGAGAATGGATTCTACTAATATTCTTTTGCTCCAAGAGACAAAAATTGAAGAGGAATCTCTCCTCTCCCTAAGAAGAACAAAGTGGAAAATGATGTTGGCAAGGCGGTCAACGCACGAGGCTCTTTTGGCGGTCTGGAAACCTTATGGTGTGAGGATAAATTTATTTTGAAAAGCTCGTTTGTTACTCAACACTGGATTTATACAGAACTACAACACATTTCAAGTAAGATTCATTTGGCTCTTTTCATTCTCCATGTCCCTGTAAAATTTAAAGAAAAATGAGAATGCTGGAATACACTGATAGATTTCTTAGAACTCTCCTCTCCCTCAAATATAATTGTGGTAGGGGATCTCAATATAATTCTTGAACCCAAAGAGAAAAATAGGTGGAGTGCGTGGAAAGGATCATTTTCAATATTCCGTGGAGTCTTTAATTCAAGCCTGCGATCTTCTGGATTTTAAACAAAAAAAAGGTCATTTTACATGGTCTAATAACAAAGTTGGGGCTTCTAACATCTCTGCTCATCTCGACAGGTTTCTTGCTCAAAGTTCCTTAATGGGGGGGGAGTTCATTATATCAACTAATTTTTTTCCAAAATTAACCTCAAATCACCATCCCATCTCGTTGATATTTGAAGAAGAGGAAGATCTTGGTCCGATTCCGTTTCATTTTAGTCCTCTATGGATTGAAAGAGACAGCTTATGGGAAAATGTGTCTCAATATTGGTCTTTATATGTAGAGGGATCTCCTAGTTTTGTATGGGAGAAGAAACTCAAGAATAGTAAGCCTGCATTGAAGAATTGGGCTAAAAAAATGCTTAATACTCTGATGAGCAGTAGGAATAAGAATGTTTAGGAACTAGCAGAGATTCAATTAGGAATGGAGGATATTGAAATGCCAAAGCTCAGTTGTCTCTAGAACAGTTTTCTTAAATTAAAACCTTTCATTCTTTTCGGCAGGAAGAGGAGTATCTTAGGTTGAAGTCACACAGTCTTTGGCTACTAGCTGGTGATAAAAACACAGTCTTCTTCCACCGCCAATGCAGAGCTAGACTCTCACGAAACCATATTTCAAAAATATCCATAGGGGGAGAAATCATTAAAGGACATGAACCATTAAAGCAGGCTGCAAGAAGACATTATCAACACTTGTTCCATGAGGATGGAATTTCTGATGCTAAAGTTACTGCAGATTTTTTAAGCAATGTCCCTTTTATTGTCAATTCAGAGGGAAATGCTGGTCTAATGAAGCCATTCATTGAAAATGAAATACTAGATGTCATCTGGGCAATGGAGCCGGATAAAGCTCTTGGGCCGAATGGATTTTCCTTCCACTTTTACAAAGCTTGTTGGAATATCATTAAAACTGATATGCTTTGCATGGTGACATCCTTCCCAAAAAAATACAAAGTGGGAGGGTGTATTAACTCCACTTTTCTTGCCTTAATCCATAAGGAAGTTAACCCTACAACTTTTGATAGGTTTCGACCTATTTCGCTCTGTAATGCCTCCTACAAGCTTCTTGCTAAGCTATTAGGTAATCGTCTCAAGCTTTTGTTAGGGAATTTGATTTCTCCTTTTTAGGGGGGTTTTGTAAAAGGTAGGCATCTAGTTGACCATGTAATTCAAGTTCAAGAAGCCCTCCATTCCAGTTTTCTTAGGAAGGAGAAAGGAATTCTAATCAAGCTAGATATTAAAAATGCCTTTGATCATGTTAATCTTTCCTTTCTATATAAAGTCCTTCTTTCTTTTGGTTTTAGTGCCGAATTTGTTAACTTGATAAAAGCTTGCACTGACAGGCCCTGGATAGCGCCTCTAGTTAATGGCAAAGCTTTAGATTTCTTTCAAGCTTCAAGAGGACTCTACCAAGGATGCCCCGTGTCTCCTTTTCTCTACATCCTGATGGCATAAACTCTTAGCAGAAAGTTCATAGTTGAAAGGGAAGCAGATTATATTCCAGGCATTAAGATAGCAAGGGGAGTGGATCTTATAAACCATGCCCTCTTTGTTGATGTTTTTCTTCTTTTAGGAGGGGCCTCATTAAAGATTGCCTGGGCCTTTAATGAAATTATCCAAAATTTTTGTTTAATTTCAGGAGCCTTGATCAACAAAAAGAAAATTGTTGTTTATGGTTGGAATGTAGATCATCCAACGATTCTTTGAATATCTCACTCCTTGGGGTTCCCTGGATTTGATAAGTGGGAAAAGATTTAATATCTGGGATTTCCTCTAACTCTGGGACCTAGTCCTCCTTCTCTTTGGTTTGAAGTTATAGCTAAGATTAAATCCAAAATTGCTTCTTGGGGTGGCCAGTGGTTAGCCGAGGCTGGAAAGTTGATCTTGATTGAGGCTGTTCTTTCAACCCTTCCTATCTTTAAATCCTCTCTGTTTCTTGCTCCAAAGTCTATCATGTCACATATTTCCAAACTTCTGAGAGATTTCCTTTGGAATTGCGGTAAAGGAAATCATAGTAAGCTCCATCTAGTAAGTTGGGATATTGTCAAAAGACAATTATCAGAAGGTGGATTGCAGAATCATGATCATGGCTTAGCAAATATGGCTATGGGAGGGAAAATTATTTGGCAGTTGTTTGTTGATAAAAAACATCTGGTTAACAATATTTTTTGGATGAAATATCTAAAGGGAGGTTCATTGAGAAACTTACAAGCAGAAAATATCCCTCAAGGTACGATAATATGGAATTCTTGTAGAAAAGGAATAAAGCATATTCAATAATAGTTATACAGAATTCCTGGGAACGATGCGAGGATTTTTTTGTGGGAGGAGAGTATTCTTGGGAATCCCCCTCTCTCTTCCTTAAATTTGTTAAATCCTGTCTAGTTAGTTTTTGTCAATCAACGAATTATGAGGCTTGCAGATATATGCTCTTGGGATAACAATGGGAACTGGACAGGTTGTTCGCTGCCAGAATTTCCAGAACCTCTTCAGCAACTCAAAAATTTGATGTATTCCTCACTATCCAACTTAGCTCCAGTCCATCGTTCTCATAAGGATAAATGGGGGTGGGAAGGTACTGATTTTTATTCCGCAGCTCATGGTTTTTCTGCGCTTCAACCTCCTCATTCATCTCTGTAGTCTTATTCTTTGTGGAATGATGTTTGGGATTCTTTTAGTCTGCCCACGGTAAATTTTTTTTGCCTGGATGCTCATGCACAACCGAGTTCTGACTGGAGAGAATCTAATTAAGTGTGGGTCCAATGGTCCTTTCCGGTGTATTCTCTGTAACTCAGCTGCCAAAACTTTTGGTCACGTTTTCATTGATTTCTAGTTTTCTCAAATTGTGTGGGGGAGGGTCCTTCGTGGTTTGAATGCCTCAGTTCCTTATGAAATTGTTGTTACTTCCCTTTTCAGTAAGTGGAAAGATCAGAATCCTCTCAAATTAAATCAAAATGCTGAGTGGAATAACATTTGGCAATTTTTGCGAAAGTTTATTTGGCGGACTGTGCGAATTGCCAGAAATGAGTGGATTTTCAGTAATAAACCATCGAAGCTTGTCAACATTGCGGTAAGAGTGAAATATTTTATTGTGGAATCTGCTGGAAATCTGAGCAATGCTTCTCTTCCTCCTGAAGCAGTCGATTGGTTGGGTCCCTGCTTGAATGGTGTAAGGAGGGATGCAATTAAAAAAGCAGGCCCACTCCCATTCTGGCGATTGAGAGATAATGCTGCAACTTTTTCCTTGTTTTGGAAGAGGAATTCAATTCCCACTATATTCTTTGACGATGCATCCAAGGGAAATCCCGTAATTGCTAGTGCAGGTGGAGTGATCCTATCTTTGGACAGATCTATTGAAACTTGTTTTTGTTGGGGTCTTGGGATATGATCGAATAACCAAGCATAATTCTATGGTACTTTGAAGGTGTGCCAGATAGTAAAATATCTTGGATATAAGTCAATTCAGATATTTGGAGACTCAGAGTTACTGATTAAAAAGTTGAATTCTGAAGATCATTTTAACAATCCTTCTTTGAACAAAACCCTAAAGAGAATTAGAAATATTTTGACCGGGTTGTTTCATATCATATTCTGCGAGAGTTGAATAAACAAGCATATAATATGGAAAATAAATCCTATCTAATGCTCCAAGGAATCCTTAGCATCAATGAATAAATCATCTCATTCCATCCGTTACCGTAATCTAGGTGCATCTTGATGTGTCCTAATTAGTTGAAACTTATATTCTAAGAGACTTGTATCAATTTTGATCTTCTTCAAGTATCAATTTTTCTCTATGTGTAATTGTTTGTTGAGGCATTAGCCCAACCATTCTTGTAATTTCTGATTTCATAAAAATAAATATAAAACATTTTCTATTTGAGTTTAAAAAAAAGGAGATAATAAGCAACATTTTATGTTACTAGAAGAAAAGGTTGTGGTCATGATTAGCGCAAACCAAGGACATGGCACAAAGTTGATAGACTCATAAGGATTATTGAAACCTATCTCGCTAGTTAAAAGTTCTTGTGTGCATACATGGAGCTTATTTGAAGAACCTTGAGTCAATTAACAAGATTGACCTCAAATACATGAAAAGGACTTGTGTTCACTTTGCAAGAGGTTTATCAACAGTTAATGGTGTAATTTGTAGGATGCACGGTGACTATTATATTTGTATGTACAAAAGGATTTAGAAGATGGAGTGAAGCATTTCATTATGAAAACAAAGTGATTTTGACACGGGGGTTTAATGGTGATGTACGATCTAAATATTTATAAAAATAGAATAATTGAGCATTAGAGAAATACCAAAATATCGAATGAAATATTTTATTACAGGTTATCACGATAGTGAATTGTGAATGAAGGAAACCAACTAAGTCAATTGTAACTGGATATCAATAGAAGATTGTCTGTCATTGTTGAGCATGTAACTATGGTTGAATTATGTTAAATGTTATCTAACATTTTTTTCATAGTGAATGTTTTCACTCATGTTGTTGTATGGGTTGGATTATACATGAATCCCTCATTTTGTGTTTTGCAATGCAAGTATGATAAATTAAGACAACTTTGTAAAGGTGAATTGTTAATTGAGTTGCTAGTGCAATTTAGTGTCAATGATAGTATAAACACAGTTTGGTTGAAAGATTATAAAATACTTCTCATGCTTGTTGAGGAATTTACACATAATATGATGCAATATCTCAACGTTTATATGTTGATTGAAATTCAATAGACCATGGTAAAATCATAGTGGCAGAACAGGAGTGTAGTTGGCCCATAACCCATAGGTTTCAAAATAAAAATTGGATCTTGTAGATTTAGTTATTGTATACATTGTGTAAGAGATATTTATATATTTACCTATAAAATGTTGCATAATTATATGCAGAATCTCCAACACAACAAACCAATTTCAGTACTCAATGAATTTGAGTTGAAAGAAGTCTACGAGTCATTGCATCACATATACAAAAAAACATATTGCCAAACATAATGAACTTAAACTCCAATGCAAAGAGAATTTTCAATTGAAAGACAAATCTAAGCCATTGAAACTCATCTATATAAAACTTTCCATTATTATTTATCCAAGCCATGGTTATAATAAATGTTTTTTTTTATGATGGGATAATACGATCAATTCATAGTATTGGTAAAGGAGGTCATGGCATAGGTTTGCAATGTGGTGCGCATATTTGCATAATATGTATTGATATGCCATCCCTGTGTTGCATCGATGCTTGAAATATATCAATGTCCACCTGTGCGTATGTTTTGTATTCTTGACAGCCGTCAAGAACATAATAGTGTACATATATCTATCATATTCCTCAGTGTGCATATTTTATCGAAAACACCCAAGTGTATATTATATACCAATACATATCGATGCTTATATTCTATATTGTTGATCATGATGTTGATGACAATGGTGGTGTTATTATACATATAAATACCAATGCATCTAGTCTACAAATTTCTATGGTGCTTACATTTTTTCAAAAGGATCAATGCGTATATTATAGTATGTACTAAAATTGTTTTGTAGTGTTGTTGTTATAAGAATCAACACCATTATATTGGTTTTTATAAATACACTGGTACATTTATAAAAAATAATGCATCGATGTTGATTCATACAACAACAAAATTGTCAACGCTACAGAACAATACTGTACCTAAAGCATCGACGTTGTTACATAATAAAAATCAGTAATGTGCAAGCATGGTAACATTAACAATATAATTAATTAGAACACTATGAACATCGTTAAAATAAATAGTGTGTTTATAACACATATGAGCACTGATGTTATATGATAAAAAAAAGATCCAATGCGTAATAACAATTTAAATGCACCGTTTACTATTCAATAAGTTCAAAAAATACAATGCACCAATTTGTCCATATTTTAATTAATTGTTTTTTTCAATCAATCATCAAGAAACAAATATTTTTATAATAATATTGATTTTTGAATTTTAACTGTTGTGTTTCGATGAATGATTGCATTAATGTCTCATACCATTTGTTTCCACATTTATTCATTATAACAATGTAATCATCCACATATTTAATCTACAATATTGGACAAAGCAATATAAGAAAAAAATCATAAGAGGCCCTTTGCCATACAAAATGGGACATCATAAACGTGATGCAATATATCAATATTTTTAGGTTGATTGAAAGTCAATATGTAGGAGTGTGGTGGGCCCATAACCCATAGGTTCCAAAACAGAAAATAGCTCTTGTACATTTAGTTGTTGTGTAAACATTATTTAAGTGTTATTTCTAAATTTACCTATAAAATATTGCATAATTATATGCAACTTCATCTACAACACAACAAACCAATTTCAACACACGATGAATTTGAGTTGAAAGAAGTCTACAGATCATTGCATCACATATATAAAATACATATTGCCAAACATAATGAACTTCATCTCCAATGCAAAGTGAATTTTCAACAAAAAGACAAATATGAGACATTGAATCCCATATAAAACTCTCCATTATTATTAATCAAGGATGCGCTCTAATGGTCGACCATAATAGCCTTGAGCATAAAACAATCAAATAGGACATGTGTCAGTAGGGGCTTGTCCATAGGGGCGAGGAACCGTATGGTTCATAATTATTGAGTGTTAATCAATTGATGGAAATTCATTGAGCTAATGGATCATAGTGCTGGGGGACTGTCTACATAGGGTAAAGTATCTACAGGAGGGAAGTATTTGTTTGTTTATGTTTAAGATTACTTCATATGGTTGTCCTCTCTTGAGTCTTATCGGGGTCAAATGGATGAATGCTTATGTGAGTAATACATTTATTCTATAGTTAATTTATAATGGTTTCCAATTATGATTTAATTTTATAATAATTTGGTTTTTATGATGGGATAATGTGATCAATTCATAATATGTATTAAATGATTCCATTGATATTGATGACTAGTTGGTGAAATTTGATATAACAAATGTATAGGTTTTAATTCCAAAATCATCAATAATATAATTTTATCATCGTGAGGCTTACTAGATGGGAATCTCATAGATTAATTAGGAATCATTAGAAGGAATACACCTATTATTGAAGGTTTTTGCATAGGTTTGTAGTGTTACAATATTGGGATAATTTTTAAAAACTTACTCCGCTAAAACCTCTGCATTGGTAATGGAGGTTGTAAGAAATATTCATTATAACTTAAAAAATCTAGACATACTAGAGGTTATAATAGACGCTTGCAGGGTGGTGCACATATTTGCATAATACACAATAGTTCACCATCCTTACATTGCATCAGTGTGAACCATTAATACAAGATACAACAATGCTTGAAATATATCATTGTCCACCAAATGCATATACTTTGTATTCAACGACTTAGTGTCGACAGTCCTCAATAATACATCGGTGTACATATACATACATACATACATACATACATGCATGCATGCATACACACACACACACACACACACACACACATATATGCCCTGATGTGCATAATTTATTAAAAAACACCAAGGTGTGTATTATATACCAATACAAGTTAGTGCCTATATTATGTATCATTAATTATGTTGTTGTATGTATTAGCACTAGTGCATTTAGTTTACAAATTGCTCTGTTGTTTACAATTTTTCAAAAGCATCAGTTCACATATTATCATATGTACAAGAATTGTTATGTAAAATTAATGATGTTGTTATATGAATCAACACGGGTGCATTAGTTTTTATAAACACACCACTACATTAGTTTTATAAATACATTGATCCCTAAAGGTTTCCTAAAGCATCAATGCTTTTTATAAAAACTAAAGACCCAATGTGTTTATAAAATTAATGTGTTTATAATGATTCATATAATAATAAAAACATTGTCAATGATACAAAAAAATTGTGTAGCTAAAGCACCAATCTTGTTCTATAATAAGAAAGCACCGGTGTGTAAGCACGACAACATTAACAAAATAATTAATTGAAACACTATTGCCATAGTTAAAATAAACAATGTGTTTATAACTAATATGTGCACTGATGTTGTTATATAATAAGAAAACATTGGCACATAATAATAATTTAAATACATTGTTTCCCCCACGACAGGTGCAATCATACTGACTACACGCGACGTGGCCATGAACATCAGTGATAATGACAACTGTGAGAGGGAATGCGGGAGGGAAAGTGACATCCCTTAATCATCCCACAACAGACATTGTGATCCTACCACAATATACCTCCTCGATGTTATGTATGATCTCATACTACATGAATGTTTCTTGGTACAGGTTTCTGATCATTCACTTATGTGGAATTTCATGGCTATATGAGGCAGATCAATATGTAAGGAGAGGGTGGTTTATGGAGAGATGCTTCCACAATTCAGTAAGTGTCATTGCTGGTATTCTTCTTGCATCCAAGACAGTGGGATTGAAAAACATTACGATTCCTGGATTGACACTTCCCCTACACGACAAACTCTCCTTCTCCTTCTTCGTGGTTGGAGGCCTCATTCTCGGATGCCCATCTTTGTAGGGTTCAGAATGGTGAGAACCAAGGTCACAAAGAGGAAATAAGACAATGGTTTGAAGCACTCTCATATCCCACGAGCTCTTAAAGATGTGGAAAATGAAAAGGGTTTCTTTGAAACCCAAGTTGGTCAGCAAGCAGGGGACCACAAAGAGTGGTTGGAGAAACGTTGAAGTAAGGAGAGGAAGCACCCCAAATCTCAAGAGTTAATTGATGAATTTGAGGGCCCAGTGGATTATTCTAGCTCCTCCTAAACTAGAGAGACGAAGCACACTTGGAATATTGGGGATGTCCTGGAGTATGAAATCCTTGTTTGGTATGGCCATGGACAACTGATTGAAGGGTGAATTTCTAGAGGATATGAGCAACTCTTCCATTCAGGGCAGACTTGCAAGCTTGGAGGAGGGCATGCAAACACTTTCCCACAATTAAGTCATAGCTTATGAGTATGCCAATGGTAAACTGGATGCTTTGGCCAAGGATCTCACTTGGAAGAAATTTTGCAAGCCACCTCATGCTTTCCCCTCTACCACACAATTGGTGTTTTTACAGTGTTTGAATGTTTTCAAGTGTGGTGCAAAGAATAAAAGCATTGGTGCATGTCCATCCTTTTTAACCATTTATGATGAAGATTAATCATAGCTCTATCATGTCTAGTTCCATGTTTAATAAGTAGTTTAATGGTATTCTTGCCATCTCTTTTTTGTTGGTCATAACCCCCAGCTCGTGGGGGAACCTTTGATCAAAATTGGTATCCAATATTAGATATGATTTTTATCCCTAGGAGTTTTCAGAAAAAAGTTGAATTTCAGCAAGGTACAATGGAATAAGATCTGAAAAAAAAGAACTTACCTGTTGGATCTTACCTAGAAAAGCTTGTAGAAGTCTGTAACAGTGACGATCTTTGCTATCCCGATCAATTCTGGAAGATCTCCGTGATTTCTATGGCATATAGAAGCTCTAGGCCACCAAAACGCCCCTTACCCTGCATGAGCAAACATCAACCATATCAGAGTTGCACATACAAAATAAGGAAACTGAATGCTACAAGACAGTAAAATGAAGTAATCATAGATTACAATGAAATTAATGAAAACCCCTTGATCCAAGACGAAGAGAACCAAGCGAGTTGAGGTCCCCCTACAAAAACGCTCCAGCCAAAACGCCCTCCTATAGACAAAACAATGATAGCCACAAAAGAATATAGATCTCACGAGAATTTCCACAATGCTAGGAAGCTGAAGACTAGCTAATCACCATTTGAGCACATCAGATGCAAAGCAGATCCAGAAAAATTTCCACAGAAAAAGTCTTTCTATTATTCAAATCCAAGAGCCAAAGACCCCTTACAAATGAGAAGCTCTCTCCTTTAAATAGAAATGAGAGAACCTCAATCATAACCAAATCCTAACCTTTTTCAAAACGAGTGGCTAAGATTAAAAGATGAAATGTTCTAATTAATGGTTGAGATGAGCTCAACATACAACACAAGGATCAATACAACCATAATTTACCAAAGTGGACTAAACCACCCAAAAAAGGTAACCCACTCAACAAGAAATAAATGAAAGCACATAGTGGGTCCAAGGAGTGTTTGACTAACTCCCTTTGGGTGTCCCCATGACACAATAAATAATATAACAATATACTTCTTTGACTTTCATGCCTCCTTGAGGAAATTGTGAGCCTCCAAAAAGAGCTCCAGAAAATAATAAAAAATGCCCAAAAAAATAGGTGTGGGCCCAATCAGGGGCTGCAACTGCTGGAGAAGTTGTGGAGGACATCACTCTCATCATCATGACTCATCCCATGTCATTTCCTTGCATCAGTAGCCCAAATCGATTTCTTCAATAACCATTTAATCATTTTTTAATCTGCCTCGGGAAACGTGAACCTGCCAAAACAGCCTCCTAGGGTGCCTGCGTTGTCAAACTGAGCTCACCAAGCTGTCTGGGATGAGGGTACTATGGTACAAAGAAGTGGTTACACCCCTATGTTCCATACAACGCCCTAGGAGATCCAACTAAAACATCTCCCTGCTCAGATATATCAACCTGTGAAGGAAAATTTGCATCAGAAAGACAAAATGAGCCTGATCACATCTGCAACTGCCCGGAACTGGAAATAAACTGTCTCATTAGACTCAGAGAGTCCAAATCCATCTAAGGTGTATACTCATACCCCTCATAGGTCTCTATCTGATCATCAATCATATCCAATAAACAATATAACCATCTGTGAATAATCAGACACCAATAATAACTCAGACTATATCCATCTGCTGCAAGTGTTAAAAGGTTAAGACATGGTCTACAACTCATTCAAGTAACAATCACAACAAGTAGCATTCATTTCACTGGCAGTACATCAACCAATACATATATAAAGCTTTATTTATTATTACTCAGACTTAGACTTTCAAGACTATACTCACTTCATAGTTGTAGCCAATTTGCTAGTGAAGGGTGGAAATGACAAGGTTAAGGCAAATGATGACTTCCTACTCAACATCATGACACTTTGGATAAGGAAAGAGAAAACTCACTATAACCAATGTCAGACAAACAACAACACAAGGCATGGCAGTGTCTCACAAATGGGTGAGTTGTTTAGAGAGTGCTTATTCAACTTAGGCATTATGTCTACATCAAGCTTGATCCAAGTTCATTAGGATCATTATTTATTCCATGGCCTTTTTGGCCTATATGACCCTTTTGGGACTTCACCAGTGCTTAAAAGAACAGCTAATCACAGCTTTCATCCGGGACATTTATTTTAATAAGGTCAGCAATTTTTGGATATAGCACATTTTTAACCATTGCTTTTTTGGACCTTTTCTTATACTCTTCAAGGAGTATTTTAGCATTTCATTGCTCTTGCCCTTTTTACATATGTTAAGAAACACCGTTTTACAATTTTCATTTTCCATGGGCGCATATTCAATACTTCAATACAAGTAGTACATGAGCTTTCAGTTTTAGCCAACAACATCTCAAGTGACTAGGGGGAGTTCTGCACAATGCCAAACATCGGGACAACCAACCAGAATGATTTAGCCATACAATCCAACTTACCAAGGCAAGTTCTGTCACCAACTCAGAGCCAAGACACAATATAAACAGGGAGACTTGTCCAACAAAAGTTCTAGCAGGGAAAAAGGTCCTCCATGCCATAAGTCAAGAAGTCAGTCGGATTGAAAACTAAATTGGAAGGTAATGGATAGGTGGAGACAATGAATGATGGAGCCGACACTAGCAATCCAAAACAATGGTGGGAATGACTACCTCTATTCTCGCTAAGGAGGGTAAAACCGATGAGTATAGATCAAGAACTTCCAAGTCTAAGTAGGGACATCGATACATAGTACAAGATACAACCAAGTCCATATAATTATGACCGCCAGATCATGATACCACAAGTTAATACATGTCACAAGAATCAGTATAAGAGCAATAATAACCATAACACAATATAAAACGCTGAGTCATAACCATGCAATAAAATCTATCTGAGACACCATCTGTCCAATCAGAAAGAACTGACATAAAACTAGGCATCAATGACTGCTCTGAAATGACATAAATGGCTACATCAGTCCTCAAATCTAAGTGTCCTGAGACTCAGTCCTCACATGCGAGAGTACAATAGTCCACTAATATAATAATGATCCATCAAAACTGCTCATCTCAGCATCTCATATGTAAGAGATCTGGCTGAAAAAAGTACTGTGTCTGAAAAATAGAATATGGTGGCCTGGCTGCTATATATGTGATAACATCTGGCTCCAGCTGGGACAAGGGCTCTGCGGAAAAGAGTGCTTGAGAACCTCAGAATATTTGGTCCTCGCACTTTGCTTCTCGCATCCTCGATCAATCCATCCAACTCTGCAATCGCTACCAAAAATGCACCTGACTACCTGTAGCATGTCCAGAGCTATACCAAACTCATAGATCGGTCGTCAGAACAATATTTGGATAATATATAAAATACTGAAAATAAAGATGCACGAAATTGAAAAGCAAAAAATAAATCTAATCTATAACCACAACTTTCAATAAAAGTTTGATTCTCTATTTTGCAGGATAACAAAATTATGCTAAGAGCTTCAAAGGTGAGCTTCAGACAACAAAGCAAAGTTCTACACTACTACCGGGAAAGGCTTATTTAATTCTACCTACCCTATTTTAACCAGTTTAGACAAGTGTTAAGTAAAATCATAAATCCAATGCAACCACTTGCTGAATGAACCTATTGAGCTTTCTTTACAGTTAATGATACAACAAATCAAAGATGGCTTGTAAGTAATGTGAATGAAAATTGAAGCCATTATAACTTGTTGTTTGAAGATCAAAGAATGAAATGGATAAAGAGAAATGAAATCATGCCAGGGATGAGATTGATTGTTGCAAACTTTTTCTACCCATAGATCGATAGGATCATAAAATTTATGCAAGTTTAAATTTGATGAAATAAAAAAATACGATACATGATTCTTCCCCCCTAGGTCATCATTTTTTCCCTCCTCTTTCTGGTTAGCACACTCAATCATACCCACATCATGATCAATGGTGAAACAAAATAGGTACAAATTAGAAATCATTAAACCATAAATTGAGATTAACCCCATTTGTTGCTTATAAAATGAGAAAATATGGAATTGGTCTTTATAGAGCTTTTCATTCACCCAATCAAAGAAATTAGCAAAGTTGAAAACATTATGCACCAAGGATGAAAGGAGATAAAATGTTTTACCATTGACCATTTGGCACTTTCGAGACTCTGTACCGCATGATACCATAGAGGACTTCAAAAGCTGGGATGGGAGGGTGGATTGACAAATTAAGACTTGATTTGCATCACCTAAAGATGTTAACACCAATCTTCCATGTGATATGGGACATTTGCTAGAGAAATTGGCAAGATTAAAACTAACATCCCAAGAACTAGACTCACTATGATTAATCTCCTCAACCAAATCACCTTGATCAAAACTATGACGGGGAATAGTAACAACATTACAAGAATCATTCCTTGGAGGCTCTTGATGATTATTGGGACATAGATTCCAGTTCGAAAGATGTGACAAAGAAGGTTCTTGGTTAAGCTTGCTCAGTAGCATATCATCATCATGTGGTTGTTCTTCTTGAGATTGTTCATTACATTCAACTGAGGATAAATGATCATCATCATTCATTTGATAAGGAAAAACATTACTATGTTCATTTTTATCCTCACAAACTTGGTCTTCAACTACAATATGACCACAAGATTGCTCTTCAACAGAAGTTTTATTAATTTCAACCTTTTCTTCTTCTGCAGTGATATGATCAAGGTCTGAATCCAGATTCAGCTGGGTTGGACACTGACTTAAATTATCATCAATTAGGCAATGACTATGGAGCTGCTCTTTTAAAGGCTCTTTAATGACCTCACCAATGGAAGGCTCAACTAAAGATGTTTCTTGATGGTGCATGTTAGGTTCCCTTCCACGGATCAGATCCAGGATCTGCTCTGTGACTGCTTTAGGTAATAATAACATAGTATCTCGTATGATTTGATTGATATCCCTCTTAGTTTCATCATGAGGTTTTGAGACATTATTCTCAAAGTAATCTGTAACATTCTTATGGATTGTAGACACGCTCATAATTTGGAACATATCAGGAGAGGAATGGTCCAATTGAGAAAGCACTTCGCCAATATACTGATTATAATCATTGCTAGATTCACACTCTAAAGAATCATCAGTGTTCCTACTCCAACTATTAATTAACAAATCTGTGAACATGTCATACCGAGTGATGGATCCTGGTGCTAAATGATCAAACCATAGTTGAACATCCCCTTCCAAGGATTCTCCTAAGGCTCGCATATAAACATCTTCATTGTTTGCACCTCTAGATTCCATGTAATCCCAGAGAATGTCCAGATGACTTTCAATAGATATATCTTTATTTCCATTGAACCGGGGCATCCTCCTAGTGTAATCATTTGGCATAGGATGGGGTGCTCCCGGTATTTCAGAAAAGTCAAAAGGAGACCATTTGTCTTGCTTTTTAACAACTCTGGTTACTTGGCTATAAGGCTTTGACTGGGAATGACTTCTAGGTTCATGTCGACTTGAAGGTCCACTCGGGATTGTCGGGAAATTTTTATTGCATGGGTGAGGTAGTTGGTGGGTATCATAAAGATTGTGATAATTAGATTCATACCCATAATCATGCTCGAGATCATCCTCATACCCGTATTCTGACCTCTTTCTATTCCTTTTGTTTATTTGTCTGTTAGTTTCAATTATGTTATTGGTTACTTCCTTCAAGTGCTTCAAAAATACATCCGAATTCATTATGATTTATGGTATGCTCTAAGAACTTAAGATTAATATGTTGGGTATGATCCTCAGTGGAGTCGCAGGGTGGAGTCGCAAGGTGAACCACACAAGTAATTCACCAGTAAAAGATATGTCGTAGGGAAAGGTGAGGTATGTTGAACCAAGGTAGGCCTCTACCTCCCCAGCAACGGCGCCAAAATGTTATCACCTGCCTTGTAGTTGCCTGCTTGAGGTGGATCCGGGATGGATGGTAGAGGGGTAAGCAACTAAGGGGTGGAACCACGACTGCCTAGACTCCCAAATGGATGGTTGTCACGCCAAATAAGGAAGCCTTCACCTTAGGTTATCCTAGTCCAGGACAACAATGGGGGAGACCTGGATCTGCTCCCGACAGGAGAGATCGGACCTAGACACCAGAAGAAGATCAGATGGGGATTCAAGATACTTAAGGTGCAAGGTGAATGGAAACCCTAGCTCTAGGGTTTAGGTACTAGCAATTGGTGGAGGTGACCACTGTCTTGGGAAATGTAACTATGACAGGGTAAACAAGGACACAGTTGGGACTATCTAGTACCTAGAAATTAGACTTAATGAAAGGTATTTGAGTTATCAGTAAATGTTGGTAAAGGGAAAAGGCTAAGATCCTAAGGGCAGCGCTAGCTAGGAGATCAGTGCTTTGTGTGCATTGGGCAATGGAGTCAGCAGTAAACCAACGTTTCAGAAAACCCACCTGGGAGACACCTTGATCTATGAACCAAAAAGCAGTTGGTCCGAAAAAGCTAAGGTACAGGAAACCCAGCTCAATGGATGACTAGCGCTATGGCTTGGGAGGACAGATCTACAGTTTCAGGGTCACCGAGAGGCTACTGGCTCAGTGTTGAGGAAGAAAAGAGGTCAAGGAGACCTAATCTACAAGCCCAAATCAGGAAATCAACAGAAAAATCAGATCTAGAAAAGTCAAAATCTGATGATGGGGCTAGGAGGCTGAAAACTGATTTTTAAACTGGGAGGAATTAGCACAGAGTTGGGGGTGTTCTGGAATGCTTGAGCCCTGATCTATCAGCCTATCTTGTCAGATTTCAGAAAAAATCATTTCCGGTAAAGTCCAGTTTTCAGTGAGGGCGCTAGGGCAGTTTCAGTCAATTTTTCAGATCTAGGCCAAATGGTCAAGCAGTTGCACAGCATTGGGGTTGATTTAGGCTGTGTGGGACCTGATCTATCATTCTGTGAAGTCAGAACTCAGAAAAACTCAAAACCCTAGCAGGTCAATTTTTCAGTGGGGGGTTATGCAGTTTTCTGCTTAAAATAAGATCTAGGTCAAATTGTGAGGAATTTGACCAGCGTTTTAGTTGATTTGATGTAGGGGAGGCCTGATCTATGAAACCCAGAAATGGTTTGGCAAAAGATCGGACGGTTCCCTAATTTATTGATTTTTAGGTTTTTAGTGTTTTAAGAGTTTTTAGAAAAAAGTTGAATTTCAGCAAGGTACAATGGAATAAGAACTGAAAAAGAAGAACTTACCTATTGGATCTTACCTAGAAAATCTTGTAGAAGTCTGTAACAGTGACGATCTTTGCTATCCCGATCAATTTTGGAAGATCCCTGTGATTTCTATGGCATATGCAAGCTCCAGGCCACCAAAGCGCCCCCTACCCTGCATGAGCAAACATCAACCATATCAGATTTGCACATACAAAATAAGGAAACTGAATGCTACAAGACAGTAAAATGAAGTAATCATAGATCACAATGAAACGAATGAAAACCCCCTGATCCAAGACGAAGAGAACTGAGCGAGTTGAGGTCCTCCAGCCAAAACGCCCTCCTGTAGACAAAACAATGATAGGCACAAAAAAATGTAGATCTCACGAAAATTTCCACAATGCTAGGAAGCTGAAGACTAGCTAATCACCATTCGAGCACATCAAATGCAAAGCAGATCCAGAAAAATTTCCACAGAAAAAGTCTTTCTATTATTCAGATCCAAGAGCCAAAGACCCCTTACAAATGAGAAACTCTCTCCTTTAAATAGAAATAAGAGAACCTCAATCATTACCAAATCCTAACCACTTTCAAAACGAGTGGCTAAGATTAAAAGATGAAATGTTCTAATCAATGGTTCAGATGAGCTCAACATACAACACATGGATCAATACAACCATAATTTACCAAAGTGAACTAAACCACCCAAAAAAGATAACCCACTCAACAAGAAATAAATGAAAGCACATGGTGGGTCCAAGGAGTGTTTGACTAACTCCCTTTGGGTGTCCCCATGGCACAATAAATAATATAACAATTTAATTCTTTGACTTTCGTGCCTCCTTGAGGAAATCGTGAGCCTCCAAAAAGAGCTCCAGAAAATTAAAAAAATGCCCAAAAAAATAGGTGTGGGCCCAATCAGGAGCTGCAACTGCTAGAGAAGTTGTGGAGGACATCACTCTCATCATCATGACTCATCCCATGTCATTTCCTTGCCTCAGTAGCCCAAATCGATTTCTTCAATAGCCATTTAATCATTTTTTAATTTGCCTCGGAAAACGTGAACCTGCCAAAACAGCCTCCTAGGGTGCCTGCGTTGTCAAACTGCACTCACCATGCTCTTTGGGATGGGGGTACTATGGTACAAACAAGTGGTTACACCCCTATGTTCTATACAACGCCCTAGGAGATCCAACTAAAACATCTCCCTGCTCAGATATATCAACCTGTGAAGAAAAACTGCATCAGATAGACAGAATGAGCCTGATCACATCTGCAAGTGCCCGAAACTGGAAATAAACTGTCTGATTAGACTCAGAGAGTCCAAATCTATCTAAGGTGTATACTCATACCCCTCATGGGTCTCTATCTAATCATTAATCATATCCAATAAACAATATAACCATCCGTGAATAATCAGACACCAATAATAACTCAGACTATCTTCATCTGCTGCAAGTGTTAAAAGGTTAAGACATGCTCTACAACTCATTCAAGTAACAATCACACCAAGTAGCATTCATTTCACTGGTGGTACATCAACCAATACATATATAAAGCTTTATTTATTATTACTCAGACTTAGACTTTCAAGACTATACTCACTTCATAGCTGTAGCCAATTTGCTAGTGAAGGGTGAAGGGTGGAAATGACAAGGCTAAGGCAAAGGATGACTTCCTACTCAACATCATGACACTTTGGACAAGGAAGGGGAAAAATCACTATAACCAATGTCGGACAAACAACACAAGGAATGGTAGTGTCTCACAAATGGGTGAGTTGTTTAGAGAGTGCTTATTCAACTTAGGCATCATGTCTACATCAAGCTTGATCCAAGTTCTTTAGGATCATTATTTATTCCATGGCCTTTTTGGCCTATATGACCCTTTTGGGACTTCACCAGTGCTTAAAAGCACAGCTAATCGCTACTTTCATCCGGGACATATTTATTTTAATAAGGTCAACAATTTTTGGATATAGCACATTTTTAACCATTGCTTTTTTGGACCTTTTCTTATACTCTTCAAGGAGTATTTTAGCATTTCATTGCTCTTGCCCTTTTTATATATGTTAAGAAACACCGTTTTACAATTTTCATTTTCCATGGGCGCATATTCAATACTTCAATACAAGTAGTACATGAGCTTTCAATTTTAGCCAACAACATCTCAAGTGACTAGGGGGAGTTCTGCACAATGCCAAACATCGGGACAACTGACCAGAATGATTTAGCCATACAATCCAACCTACCAAGGCAAGTTCTGTCACCAACTCAGAGCTGAGACACAATACAAACAGGGAGGCTTGTCCAACAAAAGTTCTAGCGGGGAAAAAGGTCCTCCATGCCATAAGTCAAGAAGTCAGTCGGGTTGAAAACTAAATTGGAAGGTAATGGATAGGTGGAGACAATGAATGATGGAGCCGACGCTAGCAAGCCAAAACAATGGTGGGAATGACTACCTCTATTCTCCCTAAGGAGGGTAAAACCGATGAGTATAGATCAAGAACTTCCAAGTCTAAGTAGGGACATCGATACATAGTACAAGATACAACTAAGTCCATATAATTATGACCGCAGATCATGATACCACAAGTTAAAACATGTCACAAGAATCAGTATAAGAGCAATAATAACCATAACACAATATAAAATGCTGAGTCATAACCATGCAATAAAATCCACCTGAGACACCATCTGTCCAATGAGAAAGAACTAACATAAAACTGGGCATCAATGACTGCTCTAAAATGACATAAATGGCTACATTGGTCCTCAAATCTGAGTGTCCTGAGACTTAGTCCTGACATGGGAGAGTACAATAGTCCACTAATATAATAATGATCCATCAAAACTGCTCATCTCAACATCTCATATGTAAGAGATCTGGCTGAAAAAAGTATTGTGTCTGAAAAATAGAATATGGTAGCCTGGCTACTATATATGTGATAACAATGAGATCTAGGGCTCAAGTTAAATCTCACTTTTTTTCATTAAAAGCATTTAATTCACTTTTAAATAATAAATGAGACTTTATTATTCACCCAGCTTTTTAATTCTCATAAAGTCACATTTAAAATAATTAATGACTCAAACTCACTTTAAAAGTCACTTTATAAACATAATGTCAATCTCACTTTAAAAACACTAGGGACCGCAACTTTTAAGTGTTCATGTCCACCACAAGGCACCACAAGGTGGGCAAACACTTGGTAAATTTTCAATAGAAGGCATCTAAAAAATGTAACTTTTTTTTCTAATAATAAAGGTTATGATTTTTTTTTTCTATGGAAGAAAAAGGTGGAACTCTATCATCACTAGACTCATCACCAATGTCACCATCAGTGCCAGAGCATCTTCTTCTACACTCAAAAATAGGTGCAAACCATGGGTGTGAGGAACTAGATGAATATTTCACCACACTACTTAAGGCCAATTGCAAATTACTACAAAGTTGCAAACATAAACAAGGTTTTCCAATCGTGCAGATAATAATGTTTCTTCTTGAATATGGTTTTAACTTGATAGGGTTAGGATTTTTTACTCCTTACATTTTAAAAGTTTCTAAAAATTGATTAAAAATAAATTGAATTTTTGTTTTGTTTTGAAATTCGCCCTTTTGGTTTGCTTGAGGTTCAACACTTCAGGTTCGCGTTGAGCTTCAACTTTAGTTTTGGAATGAGGTTCGTCTTGAGGTTCGCCTATCAAGTTCAATGAACTTAATCAAATTTCATTTTTTTCCAGGTTCACAAAACTTCGAACCTCAATGTTGAAGTTCGACAAACCCTGTGACATAGGTTTTTAGAGTAATATGTCAACAACGATCCTCCTTCAGGTAAAGATTTATGTGATTCCTGTGGATGGTAGCCTTTCTGAGGAGATATTTGGTCGCATCTAGGGTTTGATCCATCTCCTAAGCGATGAACAATCAAGTATTAAGTCAACCCTCTATGCCTGTACATCAAAACGACCATGGTTAGCCTCAAATCCAAGCCTGTTTTTGTGGAAGCATTTACTTTTAGGACTATTGGAGTAAATATGTTGTGAATATTAAATGATATTATTAATTATAAATAAATAAATTATTAGTTACTAAGGTGAAAGGGCGTAACCCTTCACTATGCATGCTCAAGCCTTATAAAGGCAAGTCTCGTTGTAATATTTTATCTATCATCTATCAATATATTATTATTTTTATTCTTAATCATGGAAAACAGACTCACTTCTTAACTGTCCAACTAGATACGGTTGTTCCATTGGTATCAGAGCGGATTCGCTCCTCTTGCACTGAGCTCGAATTCGGCTCATCCACTTCTAATTCTCCCCGTTGTGCTTTCCTTCCCTCACCTCGTCTCTCCATTCCTCCTGCACTTTTCCATTCCACACCACCAGCTCTCACACGCAACCCCTACGCAGCTGCAACAACCACGCTCACTCCATCCCCTCGCCTCTCCTCCTCTGCGTGCCCTCTTCCCCAACCCGCCTGAACACCTTTTAACTCATTCATCCTTGCACCATCTCCAACCACCACTGCGACCAATCCTCTAGCCCTCCCGCGCTCCTCTTTCACAGTCCACGCATCCTTCACCCCTCTTCTGTGCACTCTTTCCCCCTCTCATCTTCGTGCAAACCACCATCCCATTGCAGTCTCTCTCTCAGCCACCATATCCACTCCTGCCAACACGCTGCTCCTCTTCCACGCCACCTTTGCAGATCTCCTCAGTGTCCAGCTGCCTGCGCTCCTCCTGCCTCACACTCCTTCGCACATCACCAATCCACCACCACACCAGGCAGCTTGCCACCCCCGCACTTGCATGCCTCCAGCCTTTGCGCCTGCAAGCCCTCCCACCAACGTGCTCTCTCCTCCATGCTTCTTACTCCTCCATCCTACCCAACTTCCCTCCACCACCGCATTCCCTCCGTTGCTCCATCTCTCCGTACCTCCACCCCTCCGTGCTTCCATTCTCGCCTGCATAAACATATTTTAATAAAAAATTAAATATTATATATAAAAATATTATAATATTTATTTTATTAAAAAAAAATTATTACCCAACTTTATAATAAAATATATATATATACATATATATAAGGTAATAATTTTTTATTATATATTTTTATTTCTTTATCTTTCCCCTTTACTCCATAAGCCAAAATAACGTCCAAATACACACCTCCACATACAAGGATCAAGACCATGGTTGAATTAAAAGACCAAATCAAGAAATTGGAGAAGGACATCAAGGCCGTCGTCGCTAACAAAAAAAGCTTGAAGGAAGAGAGAAAAAATAACAATACAGTGCTTACGAAAGAAATCAAAGACAAAATTGTTATGGTATTAGAAAGAAGGCTAGATGAAAAATTGGACATCATAAACGAGAAACAAAAAGGCTTGGATGACAAAATGAGTACCATGACTCAAGACATAAACACCATAACACAGAACTTGAACACCATGACGTAGAACCATAATACATTAATGGAGGTGTTACAAAAACTAATGCCTAAAACAGATCATGTCAACATTCCAGACATGTTAGATGCCTCATTTCATGTTTCCACATAGGAAACACTCGCCAAGAATCAAGAAGATTTGCAAAAAGAAATAAAGATTAACAATGCGGCACTTAAACAAGAGATAGAAACAAAAGTACTGCTAGATATGGAGGCACAATTAATCAACAAAATAGACGCTATCAGTAAGATAGTAGGGAACAGTGTTGCCAGAGCGTGGAAGCGAAGCGGGTGCGCGGAAGCGTGTTTTTCAAAAAATGGCCGGAAGCGAAGCGTGGTCGGAAGCGTTTATATATATATATATATATATATATATATATATATATATATTCAAAAGAAAACATGTAGAATGTCAAACTAGATGCAAAATTATGAAACATGTATGTTTGTGATACTTCCAATATATGAAATGCCATCTAGATTCCATATTATCCATCGTT
>LPNX011074409.1:11046-40866 GCA_001517045.1 Pseudotsuga menziesii | reverse complement strand
CTCTGTGGTCAGCAGAGAAAGAGAAAGAAGAAAATTTTCTAAGAAAAAAATTCTAAGTGTTTTTAAGCTTCTGTGTTGGCTCAGTTTGCTAAGTTCTGCCGATACATGTCAGCGGAACTGGATGCGTTGCACCGAAGGATTCGGCATGAAATGTGGAGTTGAGCCGACAAAGAAGGAAGATAAAGAAAACAAATTCACAATTTTTTCTAAGAGTTTCAAAAAATCGGAAAAAATTAATGAGTTTTGTCGATACGTCAGTTGAATTTCATCGACACACATCGGAAAACTTGTGTAGTTTCAGTTGATACTTGTCAAGTGGAAAGTTGAGTTTTCACCGATGAAAGAAAGAAGAAAAAATTTCCAGACCCAGTGGGGACCGGTGTGCATCAGTGGGGATGCCCAGGGTGTAAGACATTCGGTTAGACTTACTTCCACACCCATTCACATCGTAAGGGGACTATCTTGAGAGTGGGGGCTCCATGAAGAGAATAACCCCTAGGTATTATGGTGTCTCGAAAAGAAGGTGCTAGGCCCTTAATCCAGAGCTATCATTAAGCACCCAAGGAGGTGTTAGGATCTAAAGTGGGGCTAACCAGATCACGGTTGAGAGATTCTATGCAGATAACTATTTGATTACTTGGAAAATCCTTGTTTATTTTCTGTAATTACACATATGCACATGATGCGGCCAAGATTTTGGAAAATCTTGTTAAAGGTTGCATCTTATAGAAATGAATCTGACAAGTGATTTGATTCATTTTGTTGTATGGAAATGAACTTCCTGAGCCTAGCGAGTACTGGAGGAGGTGTTGGGCTCTTAAGCCGATGCTGCCATTAAGTACCCAAAGAGGTGTTAGGATTTGGAGTGGAGCTACCCGATCTTAGTTGAGAGATGCTACATAGATAATTCCTGAGCATTGGTAAGCATTGGGATGAAGTGATGAGCCTTAAGAAGAGCTACCATTAAGCACCCAGAGAGGTGTTGGGCTCTGGAGCAGGGCTACCAGATCTCTGTTGAGAGATGCTATACAAATAAGTATTTGGTTTTCTTATCAAAATTTTGTTGTTCTTGATTTTCTGTAAATATACATGAGCATATGATGCAGCCATGGTTTTGAAAATCTTGTTATAGATTGCACCTTATAGGAATGAATCTAACATGTGAATTAATTTGTTGTGGTGTATGGAAAGTGTAACACCCCGGTTTTGACCCCGTTGCATTAAACGTACATGATGTATATATTGTAATGAATCATGGTGTGGAGCTAAAGGCAAAAGCCCCACCATCGATTTAATTGTGTTATGTTTCAGCGAATGGAATCGTTGCCGATGGTCTATCATGGTATACGGCATATATTAAGTTTTGTCATCATGTAAATATGCATCCTTAATTAAAATGAACCCCGACCAGCTATGTTTGCAGCAACTAAATTGACAAGGGGCATGATTCTCACAAGGATAAGGGGGGGATGTCAAACCTTGGGAAATGGGGGAAAAATCCATGTGTCACCTTCCCTTGTCTTACCCAACTACCACCATTGAAAGCTGCTACTATTAGTTGAGGCAGTTATGGCTGGGAGTGGAGTGTGGCGGAACTGTCAGTCCTTGCCCACACGCACACTCCACCAGCGGATTGAACTTCACGATGGGAAGAAGAGTGACTATGCCCCTCATTCCATCCTCTCTACTACACCACTCTTTCCCTTGTCTGTTCATCCCCATGCAGTGGTGGTAGTCTGATTGTTCCCATGCACAGGCTTCTTTCCTGTTTTTGTCTCACGCAGCCAGGAGAGAGGAGCCGTCTCCACTGTCATTCACATTTTTCCACATAGAGGAATCGAGTGTGTTTCAATCCATATTTGGGATTTGGTGTGAATATTCTCCCATGCACTAGGTTCTGTGTTTGTTGTTACTCATGTAGTAAGCTGGGAGCCGTTCGGTCACTATCACCGATGATTTTTCCTGTGGAGATCCATTTTTTATGCTAAAGGACTGTGTGTAAGTTTTCCCTACTGATTTGTGGCTCGTGCATATGTTTTTCCCTCTGTATTTTGGGGTCTGGTGCAAGTTTCCCTCATGCACAGGTTGGGAGACTGTATTTTCTTCCCCAGTGTGGTATGTGTAAGTTTTTACCGGTGACTTCGTGGTCCAGGACAGACTATTGTTTTCCCCATGTCGTGAGCTGTGTTTACTGATACGTTTTGGGATTGTGTTAATTCGCTTGGGATTCGTTTTAGCCATGATAGGGCCAAGAATGAATTAGGAGTCGTTTCCCTGTTTAAGCTGCAACTGCTGATTAATTGCATGCATGCAATGGTTGGTATTCGGACTGTGTTGGGAGAAGGGATTGGGGCTTGAGTTGCTTGGAAAACCTGGTGTGTCTGGAAGCCCAACAGACAGGGCTAGAGGGCTATATTTATTCTCCACAACCCCTGAATAGCACTGGAAGGGAAGTTAGGGTGTGAGGGACTATGCAGCAAAGAAGGGCCTGATTCCTTGTGTTGGGTGTCTGTGGGTGTCTTAGAAGTCAGGCTAGTTCTGGTGTAGGTGTTCCTAGCTCTATAATGGGCTCACCAGCTTAGCATTTAGCCTTTTCAAGCTCCTTGATGGCCTGATAAACCAAACTGTGTTGGCTTGGATGTGTTTTGTGTATCCTTGGCTATGTGTAAGCCTACTTGTTCCTTATTCCTTGGGGAATCATGCCCAGCTTAGGGGTGGCGACGTTGCTGAGAGATTAAGGAGCACACTGTCCTATGGTTTGGTGGAACATTGCAATGATGTAGCTGGTTGTGGGACAATTTCTTTACAAGATAAGTATTCTTGTATAATTTACTTCTACAATCATATTTGATGTTTAATGAATAACAATGAACATGTTGAATGCTTGTATGAATGTATGATGCTTCCGTTGTGTATGATAAATAATTGTATCTGTATATGTTCTATTCAATGCATTTTGTTTTTAGCATTTCAAATTTTATGAAGGCACATGTTCATGGGGCTGGTTTCCCGGATGGTTAAGGCCATGGTAGCGTCCTCTTCACCGGTCGGAGGGTCAATGATGTTACAGAAAGGAAGCACTGAGATTGGTGGGCACCTAGAGGGAGTGTTAGGCTCTAAAGCAGAGCTGTCAGATCTTGGTTGAAAGATATTTCTAGGTGATCCGAGGCTTGCAAAAACTTGACTACATTTTTAATGCACACCCTTGCATGGGATGGGGCGGGTTTTGTGGGTGCCATGGTTATATAAAGCAAAGTTGGATACCTATGGAACCAAAAGAAGATACTTATGCAAATAAGTATTTGATTTACTTAGCAACTTCTCGCTGATTTTATGTCAATATACATGTGCACATGATTCATCCATGATTTTTGAAAAACCTTGTGAATCTGACCTGGAAAATGACTCATTCCTTGGGACTTGAGCATAGGTATTACTGGATGCCAAAGACATTGGAGATGTTCCAAGCTATGGAGAAGGATTCTCCAAGACCAGAAAAAGATTTAGTGGTGTGTACTGATGCATGCAATCAAGGACTTGGAGGATTCTGTGTGCAAGACAATCATGTAGCGGGACCAAAGAGGAGTTCCAGATCATACCATTGGACAAGTGAAAATGCAGAAGGATCGCCATGACCCTGATGAGTCTACATGGGGGCTGGAGGGTGTCATACAATTGGCACATCCATTTTTGTTTAATTTTGTGGAACACTGAGGGTGGTTCCATTGTAGCATTTTGTTTAACTTTGTTAAGCACTAAGGACAGTCTTGTTGTAGGGGGGGATTGTAATACCCAAGTTTTTACCCCTTGGTATTTAATTGTACATAACTTAAATATTGTATTGAGATCATGGCATGGATCTCAAGGCCAATGCCTTGCCATTGATGAATTTTTTGTGGATAGGTGATCAAGGATGATACCTATGGTGATAGTCCTAAGTCAAGCATAGTAGATATATTTTGATATATCATGTAAATGTACAAATTAATATAAACAATAGCTATATATGGAAATGCAAACATTAAAGAGATGGGGATGATTTCACAAGCGATACAGAGGGGAAATATTGAAAACCTTTATCCAATGGGGGAAATCCAAATGTCAAAGGGAAAACCTATAAAACTGTTAACTACCCATTTTGTCTTTTGTGCCCAGTCATCCAAAAATGGTTGAGTTAGTTAATGCATGGGGATGGGAAGAGTATGGGAGTGAAATTTGAATTGGGAAGTGACCCATTTTTGGGAAAACATGTTTTTGAATTCTTGGGAAAGTAAATTCTTGAAATGCATGGTCATCCCATTGTTCATCCATCTATTTTTCTCTCTCACACATTTTGGAGCTCCTGTGCATTTTCCTTCACGTTTGGGTTGTTTTCTCCATTTTTTCCATGGCTGGAAATTCGTTTGGTCTTGTTAAGTGAATGTGTAGCAAGGATTCATGATTTGGGGGTTTTTTAGAAGTATTTTTTCTTCCTCATGAAACTAGAACTTGTTGTCCATTTACCTCCACGTTTTTCTGTCATTCCCTCATTTTCCCATACCGAGGATTTCATTTTTGGTATTGTACAGTGAAAGGGAAAAGGAGACCCGCAATTTGGGTGTGTATGGGGGTCATTTTATCCCTACAATGCCCAAAAATGTTTTGTGAAATCATATTTCTCTCACAAGGTGTTTTTCCCCATTTTACCAGTTCGTTTTGGTAGCAAACCCATCCCTTTTGGTTATGCTCAGTGGGTGGGAAGGTAGATCCACGACTTGGGTGATAATAGAGGACATTTTTGCCTTTGTGAAGCTATTAAATGTTTCCTGGAATGTTTTTATCACTTGGGCCATTTTTCCCCATTTTCCATTTTTTATTTTGGTTCCCAGGAAATTTTTTCCCATACCCAGAACTTTTATTTTGCTGTGAAGTGCATCCTTGCGTTGGCTTGGCTGAGTAAGTACAAGGAACCCATTTGTTATTGGGATGACTGTGTTTGGATGTGGCTATTGGCTTGATTGTGGGTGTATGGTATTGTTGTGTGTGCTTATGTGTTCCCTAGTTCCTTGTGGAAATGATTCCTAGCTTGGGGGCAGCAGTGGTGTTGAGAGATTGAGGAGTACACTAGCTTATGGTTGGGTGGAACATTGTAGTGACATAGCTAGTTGTGGGGAAGTTTCTTCTCAAGATAAGTATTTTCTTGTGTTTAACCTCTGAAATGTATTTGTCTTATAAATTATCATGAACATGATGAATGCTTTCTTACCGTTGTATATTAATGCATATGTGTATGCATTTTATGTTCAATGCATAGAATTCTTTCAATGTGTTGCTTCTATTGTATTTGCATTTGTTATGCATCTGTATATTATATTTGAAATGCATTTTTAAATTGTTATGTTCATGGGGATATATTGGCCAGTCCAATGAACAAAAACAGCTTTGGTCGCATCCTCTCCATCGGTAGGATGAGGGGAGGGGATGTGACACAAAATTGGTGTAGAGTGTGAAAACATGTAATCAAATAAACCTGTCTTCTAAATGTTATAAGTAGGTGTAATATGAAACCTATCTGTTAAATGTCAGAATTGGGTGTAACATGAAACTTAAAATCCTGTAGTGCATGATTAGCATTGGCAATATTGGGCCTACAGAAAGTATGGCAGAATTCATGTAGAATTGTGCCTAAGTATGGAGAAGAGGAAGGAGCTACGGCCGAGGAAGCATCACAAAGGAAAGAAGAGGAAGGATGCTACAACAGAGGAAGTGAAAGAGAGGAAGAAGAAGAGTAGAATGCGTTGGAATAAGAAGTTGTGTTAGATAAGTAAGCCGTGACAGAAGGATGGAGTGGGACACAAGATGGTATGACAAAATATCAACAGAAGAAGGCATGCAAGTAGCATAACAGATGGAAAATAACAGTAAGGCATAATGCTGAGAAAGTGACAAGCCTTAATGATTGTGGGTACAAGCACAGTTGGAGCCAGTGGAAACCTCATGCATGAAGGAATATTTGTAATTCAGGTTGTTAGTGCCTCCTGTTAGGTGTTGCTAGAATAGGAAAGACAACCTAGTGGCTGGATATAGTAAGTCGGCTAAGATAGCGACAATGATGAGTCTATAATGAGTCAGAATAGATTCTGTATTGAGTCAGTATTGAGTATGTATCAAGTATGTAGGGAATCAATATTGAATCTATAAAGGGGTTATAAAATAAGGAACCCAAGCTGTATGTGTGTTAGACATTCTCCTGACAATCAGTTTGTGTTAGACATGCTCCCAATACATACTTTGTGCTAGAAATTCTCTCTACAGTCAGTTGTTGTAGACTCTCGTTGGATGAAAAGTGTAGTGGCTCTGTAATTGTTGAGTGCATCAAAGTAAAGGATCTGCAACTGATTGTGTAGAAGAGTAGGAAAGGTTGAGTTGATCCAGGCTGTGTGCGAATCATTAGTAGAAGTAGAGTAGTAAGAGAAAATAGAGAAGATTAGGGAGCATGAGAGGGAGGATGATTATGTAAAGTTAAAGAAGAATATTCTTAGCATAGTCTTTAGCTTAGTGTGCATGTACCACCCCAGTTTTGACCCCGTTGCATTAGATGCATATGATGTATATATTGTAAATGATCATGGTGCGAAGCTAAAGGCCAAGGCCCCACCATTTATTGGTTATGCTATGTTTCAGGTTGAAATTGTCACCGATGGTGTATCGGGGCATGCAGCATACATATCGAGTTTTGTCATCATGTAAATATGCATCCTTAATTAAAATGAACCCAACCAGCTATGTTCGTGGAAACTAAATTGACAAGGGGCATGATTTTCCTAAGGATAAGGGGGGTGGATGTCGAACCTTGGGCTATGGGGGGGGAATCCATGTATCACCACCATGTTATGATTTTCCCATCTTTCCTTGTTTTATCCAACCACCACCATTAAAAATTGCTACTGTTAGTTGGGGCAGTTATGGCTGGGAGTGGAGTGTGGTAGGATTGACAGTCCTTGGCCACACGCACACTCCACCAACAGGTTGACCTCATGATGGCAAGCAAAAACCACCGCCATCACTCCAACGGACATTCCACTTTCTCCATGATGGTGCTGAAACACTCATGCACTTTTGACTATGCATTCTCTCCATTGTTTGTTCATCCTCACGCAGCATTGTTTGTTCATCCTCACGTAGCATTGTCTATGCATCCTCATGCAGGGGCGGTAGTCTGATTGTTTCCACACACAGGCTTCTTCCCTATTTTTGTCTCACGCATCCAGGAGAGGGGAGCCATATCCACTGTCATTCACATTTTCCACATAGAGTAATCGAGTGTGTTTCAATCCATATTTGGGATTGGGTGTGAATCTTCTCCCACGCATTGGGTTCTGCGTTATTGTTACTCACGCAGCAAGCTAGGAGCCATTCGGTCACTATCACCCATGATTTTTCCTACGAAGAGCCAATTTTATGCTCAGGGGCTATGTGTAAGTTTTCCCTACCAATTTGTGGCTCGTGCATATGTTTTTCCCTCTGTATTTTGGGGTCTGGTGCAAGTTTGCCTCATGCACAGGTTGGGAGACTGCATTTTCTTCCCCAGTGTGTTCTGTATAAGTTTTCCTGGTGACTTCGTTGTCCAGGATGGACTGTTGTTTTCCCCATGTTGTGAGTTGTGTTTACTGATACATTTTGGGGACTATAGTAATTCGCTTGGGAGTCATTTTGGCCATGATAGGGCCAAGAACGACTCAGGAATCATTTTCCCTGTTTAAGCTGTAATTGCTGATTAATTGCATGCGCACAATCATTGGTCTTCGGACTATGTTGGGAGAAGGGATGGTGGCTTGGGTTGTTTGATAAACCTGGTGTGTTTGGAAACCACACAGATAGAGCTAGAGGGATGGCTTTCTTCTTCACAACCCTTGAATAGCACTGGAAGGGAAGGCAGGGCCTGAGGGACTGTGTAGCAGAGAAGGAACTAATTCCTTATGTTGGGTGTGTGTGGGTGTCTTAGAAGTCAGGCTAGTTCTGGTAGGTGTTCCTAGCTCTGTAATGGGCTCACCAGCTTAGCATTTAGCCTTTCCCAGCTCCTTGATGGCCTAATAAACCTGACCATGTTAGCTTGGTTGTCTTATTGATGGCGTGATAAACCCAACTATGTTGGCTTGGCTGTGTTTTGTGTATCCTTAGCTATGTGTAAGCCTGCTTGTTCCTTATTCCTTGGACAATCATGCCCAGCTTAGGGGTGGCAGTGTTGCTGAGAGATTAAGGAGCATGTTGGACTATGGTTGGGTGGAACATTGCAGCGACGTAGCTGGTTGCGGAACGAGTTCGTCATAAGATAAGTAATCTTGTTTATTTTACTTATGCAATCATATTTTCTTTTAATGAATGTGATGAACATGTAGAATGCTTGTATGAATGTATGTTTGCTTCCACTGTATGACAAATGATCATTTATGCATGTTCTAGTTCAAAGCATTTTATTTAAGCATTTCAGCAATTTTATGAATGCACATGTTCATGGGGTTGGTTGCCCAGATGGTTAAGGCCGTGGTAGCATCCTCTTCACTGGTCGGAGGGTCGAGGACGTTATAACGCAAATTAAAGGTGCATTTATTTCCTCATACCAGATGAAGAGCATCTTGTGGATTTTTCCCGGATGGGTTTCCACATTATATTTTGTGTATATGTGTGAATACTAAAGTAGCTTAGATATATGTGTAAATGTTGTATATTTGAATGAATGGTTGTAGTTTTTATTACAAATGAATAGATGTATGATGGTCGCATTGTATTACTGGATATGATTATGTTGCATGTCTGTTGTTTACTTAATGAGTTGCATAAGAATGGATGGGGCACATCCTAGCTGTTGAAGCACAGTGAACACATATGATCCACCCAGGCTTAGTTGAGAGATTTGGCATAGAGCCAAGATACTAAACACCTTCCCACCCAACTGTGGAAATGTGGTTCTAGAAGTTACCCATCAAGAGAGATATTTCAGGTGAGATAGTATCTACGTCGCAGGTGCTGTTGTCTGAGCTCTCCTCTGTCAGACCAATATCCCAAGCTTTGTGTGCTGAGCAGAAGGGATTGAACCTAGTTTAGGATCCCTAAAAAGAGGGACAAATAGACACAAAACCCAACAAATGGTTTCATTTTCAGGATCCTAAATTGTTGTGGTGAGGGATATGTTGTGGCAACCAACGAAACCAGAGATCCAAGATTGGGTGGAATCCAAAGAGTTAGAGTTCACTCAAAAATAAAGTGAAGGATCTCGGTGGAACCCAACATAGTGGTTGGGTCGATACATATACACAAACATCCATGATATTTTTTTCCTGAGTTTCCCATTGTGTTGCATGAATGGTTATCTAAGTTAGTGACCCAACAAAGAAATTTGCAAGGCAGAGAACTAAGGGAGTGGACTCCCCAGTTAATTGAATAACTGGAAGAAGCAACCCTATGTCTAGGGATGTATATTTTTGGATAGATATTTTCCTAGAGGGATATATTACTGAGTTTTTTGTTGATACAATAACCTCATACAGTGAAGTAGAGTGAAAAAAATTTCAAGGCCCATGCAGTAGATATATGCCATCTTTAAAGACGTGGATAAAAATGCGTGTATGTGAAAAATGAATTATGTGAATGTAACAAGACTGTATAGAAACATAGTGGATATGTATCAGTAGAACCCTAAATTGAGATGTTCCCATGAGATAGTGGAATTGAACTAGAGTCGAGACTCTTAAGAAGCGGAAGAAGATTCAGGTCCAACAAACGAAGAAAAATCTATTAAGAAGAGGGAGTTGCAACAAAAATAGATAAGAAGGAGGCTATGAGCTTGCATCATACTTGGAAAAAGGGTCTTGTGACAAAGAATAGGAATATCAGCCGATATATGAAGGATACAAAGAGTCAGAAGAGTCAATTGAAGCTACAGAAGGAGAACGTTCTTACAACTTGCCTACAACACTACATACTTTTCCTGAGGTAATATCGAGAGATGTATGTCCAAGTAATTCTGTAAATACAAGTAATACTAACGTTGCAAATAGTGGACAAGGAAGATCGAATAGCCAAAATTTGGTTTCAACTGTACTAGCAGAAAATACAATGGTTGGACTTGATATTAAGTTACCAATATTCAATGGAAATGGGTTGGAATACTGAGAACAACACTAGTTCCTTTGCAAAGCTATATGTATAGTGCGATAACCTCTTCCCCCAAGGAACCAACCTAGCCTAGTTTCTTCCCAAGTCTCACCATGACCTTTAGGAAAATGCAGAGTACAGGAACTAAGATCGTCACCAACTTCAAAGGGGAAGCAGGCAATGAAGAAGCACAGGAAGGAGAAAGATCCAGCCGCACCACCAATCCATGAAGAGCAACAGGACTTTGAAACCAGGAACTTGTTACTTCCATATATTCCACCAAGGAGGAAGAATGTGTCACAATTTAGCATCCCTAGTAAGGGTTATGCTACACTGGTAGCACCCAAAATACCAAAATGTATGATAATACTACATGATACCATGCCCCAGTTACAAAAGCTAGCCTTTGAAGATTCAAACACAAGAAAAATAAGATACCTTGATAGAAAGAACTACATGAAAGTGGTAAGAGATATGCCTGATTCATTGAATCGGTTTGTTGCAATGAAATGGGAGAAAGGACTGGAACAGTCTGGGTTATTGCCATTATTATTTATGTCATACTTTGGTCGAAGCATAGAAGTAAACAGTTATATTAATAATTTGCTCATAATATTTCATGGAGGATTCCTTTGGTTCGACAAACCATATTCAGTTGATTTCAACCTTATGTTAGCAATTACAGGATTTCCAAGGGCAGGAGCATACCCAATATCACTCTTAGCGAAGGAAAATGAACCATCCCACATTGTGAAGTTCAAGGATAAGTATGACCTGGTCAAGTTTGGCAGAGGGTTCTCAATATCATCTATTATTGATCCTAATATTTTCACAACAACAACGATATTATCATACAAAATTTTGTGCACATCACGACCACATCGATGTACTTCAGGTGCAATAATGTTGGCTGCACTCTGTGCATCAGGTGTTCAAATCAACTAGTCACATTTTTTTCTTAATGAATTGTTGCAAGATGTAGCCTCTATGGAGGACGAAGGTACTACTTTCCATTATTATTGGTTATTGATTTAAATCTCATTTAATGTTTGGTCTTACCCGGTAGACTTATCAGTTAGTTGCAGAGGTGCAAGATACCAGAACCTTTGGTTCTCTCTAGACAAAATATGAAAAATGAATAGTAACAGTGAATTTTCATCCATACTGAAGCCTTAAAACACCTAGTCAAGACCAAGTAAATGATAAGTGCGACCACTATTCCCATGTTTCGACGAATTGTGAAATTTCAAATCAGTCCACAATATGTTTCCATCCAACCATAGAGAGACCCAAAACAAGAGTGGTTGGTGATGCAATATGTACTAATGAAAGAGGATTTAGAAACATTTATCAATGATTGGCCAGAAGAATTCCAAAAGGAAGTGCCAGCAAATCGGAGGAAGGAAAATGAATTCAATCAAGATAAACAGCCCAGACATAACATAGTAGGGATAGAGCCAGAAAAAATTCAGTCTAAATTTTCCTCATCGGGAACCACCACTAGAAAAACAACAATATGGGAAAGATGTTGAAGAACAAAGGGAACCTAAATGCATGAAATAGAAGGCTAACAGAGAAGCCAATACCTTCTATATTGATGATGAGTAGATAGCCAAATTAGTAGAAGAACTATAAGAAGCTTCCCAAGCAAGTCTCCACAACCTTGACAGACATGAGAATGGATTTACTAGTACTAATACATATCGACTGAATGAAATGGGTAGAACAATTGAAGAAATCGAAATTGCAATAGATCATGAACCCTAGGTACCACATTCATAGGATGCACATGGCCTGTTTGAAGTGCCAAAATCCTAGAGACCAAGAGGAGACCACCCAATTAGATTACATATCCAAAGAGAAGTCCTGGACCTAGAGGCTCCACACTCCATTGAGGTCGACATAAGTACTGGCCATATATTACTAGATTTTTTGAAGATGAGATTGATGGATGTGTATGCCTTACAAAAAGGGGTAGTTGCAGAGATTATATTAAGAGGAAGTACCCTTGGTAAGCAGGTGAATCAATCAATGAAGTCTATCACCAAAATCAATGCAAATATGTAGAGGACCAAGAAAAAAGTAAGAGAAGGAGACAAAAGTAAGAAGAAACTTGAAAGTATCATAAATGTTGCTTGTTCGAATCTTGAAGATGTTGAATTATTACAAGAAATTCCATGAGAATATAAGATCCTTTGGCTTGGAAAGATAGAGTCTTACCTTAGGTGAAAAGTTACAAAGATAGGAGAACAAAGGAGACCCATCACACCCTTAGAAGTGTTGGAGAGAAGAAGAGTCGCAGCAACTCAGGCTGTGAAGAGAATACAAGAAGCAAAAGAAACATGTGATAAGGTTGTTGACCAAGTCTCTCAGGCTTGGGAAGCACTAATGGATTACTAGCAGTCACAAAAGCTTGAAAATGATTTGACTGCATTTGAAGCAAACATCATGCATATAATAAATGATATGAAGTAGATACCCTTAGCACAGAAAATGGCTAAGGCGATGGAGATGAGAAAGTTGCAGCAACAAATGATTGTGTTGTGCACACAACAAGAACAACATGAGGAAAAACTAGAAGAGTTGCAAGCCGAAGTAGAGAGAGTTACATGCATCACCCAGCATGTACATCAGAAGGTGCATGATGCAGTGGCATCAGTGGATAAATTTATGCCAGAACAAGTCAGTTTCAACCTGGTGAAATAAAAGCAGAAGATAGAGAAATAAGTGCACATAGAGGCAAAGAAAGTGGTGAAAATCGTAGAATATTTTTAGAACAAAATCCATGCAAGTAACAACATGGAGAAATAGCTTCAAGTGGCTTGGGACAAGCCACAAGTGAGTGTTGAGGGCTTGTTAATACTAGGGATAGTATGGTAGAATTCATGCAGAATTAGGCCTAAGTATGGAGAAGAGCTAAAGGAGAAGTGGAAGGAGCTACAACTGAGGAAGCAACAAAAAGGAAAGAAGAGGAAGGATGCTGCAATAAAGGAAGTGAAAGAAAGGAAGAAGAAGAGGATAAGGAACTGAAAGAAGAAGTTGCACTAGATAAGTAAGTCATGATAGAAGGATGGAGTGTGACATAAGACAGTATGAAATCATATCAGCAACAGAAGGCATGCAAGTAGCATAACAGCTAGAAAACGACAGTAAGGAATAATGTTGATAAAGTGACAGGCCTTAATGATCGCGGGTACAAGCTTCGATGGAGCTGATGAAAATTGCATGCGTGAAGGAATCTTTGTAAGTCAGGTCGTTAGTTCCTTCCATTAGGTGTTGCTAGAATAGGAAAGACATCCTAGTGGTTGGATATAGTAAGTCTGTTGAGATAGTGAGAGTAACGAGTCTTTAACGAGTCTAAATAGAGTATGTATTGAGTTTGTATCAAGTGTGTAGGGAATTAGTATAGAGTATGTAAAGGGGTTATAAAAGAAGGAACTCAAGTTGTATGTGGGTTAGACATTCTCCCTATGGTCAATTTGTGTTATACATGCTCCCGATGGTCAGTCTGTGTTAGACATTCTCTCTATAGTTAGGTGTTGTAGACTTTCGTTGGCTGAAAATCATGGTGGAAATGTAATTGTTGAGTGCATCAAAGTAAAGGATCTGTAGCTAAGTGTGCATAAGAGTAAGAAAGGTTGAGTCGATCCAGGATGTGTGCAGATCATTAGTAGAAGTAGAGTAGTAAGAGAATAGAGAGAATATGAGGGAGCATGAGAGGGAGCAAGAGTCTATAAATTGAGAGAAGAACATTGTGAGCAAAGTCTGCAGCTTAGTACACAGACAAAAGGTGCATCTATTTCCTCATGCCAGATGAAGAGCACCTTGTGGTTTTTTCCCGAATGGGTTTCCACATTATATTCTATGTATATGTTTGAATGCTGAAGTAGATTAGATACATGTGTAAATTTTATGTCTCCCAATTACAAAAATAAAAAAAGGAGGCATCTACATCATAGGTGTTATCGGATGATCTCTGCTCTGTCAAGCCGATATCTCATGCTTTGTGTGCTAAGCAGAAGGGACTAAACCTGGGTCAATATCCCTAGAAAGAGGGACATAGAGACATAAAAACCAACAAATGGTTATGTTGTTGGGACCCTGAATCGTTTTGGTGAGGGATATGTTGTGAAAACCAACCAAATCAGAGATCCGAGAATGGGTGGAATCCAAAGAGTTAGAGTTCGCTCGAAAAGGAAGTGAAGGATCTTGATGGAACCCAACAGAATGGTTGGGATACTACATCTACAAAAACATCTACGATATTTTGTTTCCCGAGTTTTCCATTGTGTTTCATGAATGGTTATCTAAGTTAGTGACCCAACAAACATGTTTTCAAGGAAGAGAACCAAGGGAGTGGACTCCCCATTTTATTGAGCAACTAGAAGAAGTAAGCAACCCTGTGTTGAGGGTTGTATATTTTTGGATGGATATTATCCTAGAGGGATATATTACTGAGTCTTTTGTTGACACAATAACCTCATATAATAAGGTAGAGAGAAACATTTTTCAAGGCCCACGCAACAAACATCTATAATATTTAAATACGTGGATAAAAATCCGTGTATGTGAAAAAGGAATTCTGCGAATGTAACAAGACTGTATAGAAATAGAGTGTCTATGTCTCAGCAAAACCCTAAAGTGAGATGTTCCCACGAGATAGTGGAACTAAACTAGAGTCAAGATTTTTAAGAAGCGAAAGAATATTGAGGTCCAACAATTGAAGAAAATCTATGTTAGGAAGAGGGAGTTGCAGTACAAATAGAGAAGAAGAAGGCTACCAACTTGTATCATACATGGACAAAGGGTCTTGTTATGAAGAAGAGGAATATTAGTTGATATATGAAGGAGAAAAAGAGTTAGAAGAGTCGACTGAAGCTCTAGAACGAGAATGTTACTAGCAGCAAATATAATGGCTGGAGCTAATATTAAGTTACCAATATTCAATGGAAATGGGTTGGAAGACCTAGAAAAACATTGGTTTCTTTGAGAATCTATCTAGATTGTGAGACAGATCCAGGACACAAATATTAATAAAGAATAGATGATCACGACTCTGTGAGGTCGTGCGCTAGACTGGTATATGAAATTTTCCATCATACCAGTAGGAGGTGTCCCTAAAACACTTAATGATATTCGTGTGGGTTTTATAGATGAGTTCATAAAGCCAAAATCTGAATCATAATGCATCACCAAAATCAAATAAATTAAGCAGTTACCAACAGAATATGTTTGGGATTTTGATCAAAGATTTATGACATTGATGGCCAAAGTGAGATTCCAAATGTAGGATGTAAAACACAAGGAATGGTTTATTGTCACCTTGTTACCACATATTTGAACCCCATTGATGCAATAGAATACTGTGTCGCAGATAAAGGATCTGGAAATAGAAATGAAATTAGAATCCTTGTCAATTGGAGATATTGGCTCGAGAATGATGCAAATTCATTCGCAGTTGGCCAACCTTACGGTGCAGCTCCAATATATTAAGAGAGGAAAGTAATTTCAATAAGAACTATAGTGTACAATATGAAGAACAAATAAAATCCATAAGGACAATTTCTCGGTGCTCATGAACTATGTCGCAGCAGGTGCGTCGAACCCGTTAAAAGCTCAAGGAATTACTTGGTGTAGAATATGCCATAATAGGGGCCATAAGTCTGAAGAATGTCTATACTTACATAATATTGTAAGCACACCCACTAGTCTATATTGTAAATTATGTAGATCAGTGGGTCATGATGAAAAATACTGCAAATCATTTTAGCTACTGTAAGAAAAGACGATGGATACCTACTTAATGAAAAATGACGAGTAGATGCAATTTGAATGAGCACAGTCTCAATATGATCCTGTGCAATATCAAAAACCATAATTCCATCAACTGAAAAACCAACAAAATCGGTATCCTCAACAACAACAATACCCTCTGCAAAGGGGAGGTGGAAACTTTAGAGATTGAGGACAACAACAAGGAGGAGGATTTGGTCAAGGAAGAGGCCAAATCATATGTTATAAATGTGGGCTGCCAGGACATTTTGACCAAGATTGTCAAAGTCCTATGAAAACTTGTATAGATTGTAAATAATTTGATCACAATGTCAAACAGTGTCTGCAACTAATTGTGAAATGGCAAGCTAGAACTGTCATAAATCCCAACCTAGTGTAGAATCAAAATCCAAATCCTAATCAAAACATTCAGATGATTTCCATTGAACCAAGAGAACCTCACATTGTTGTAGTTACAAGAGGAGTTGTTGCGACAACTACAGACCAAAATACACAAAAAGGACAACCAAAGGTGAGACCTGTGGCACAAAAGAAAGCTCCACTACATTTCCAATAGGAAAAAGAAGTCTTCTTGGAGTTGCGACAAGACTTTATTGATGCTAATCATTTGTCGACATCTAGACAAGGCAATACCATGCCCAAATGATTTGAACAAATCATCAGGAAGTTGCCAATGAAAAAGGTTAGTAAGCTTAAATAAATTTTCAAAATTTGTTTAGCCCTAATCACTGATAAAGATGTTGTCACAAAACTAACAACACTAATTGAAGAAACCTCGGATGAACTCTGACTTGAAAAAAGATTTAATCATATCGAGAAAAAAAATTGAAGATAGACCGAGAACTGTGAATGACTACGCAAATAGGAGACTATGATACAAATTATATCATATTAGATTTGGGCTTGGATGTCAACATATTGATAATACAAATGTGGGAAAGTGTGAATAAGTTGTTATTAGACTTGTCTCCCATTCAACTAAGGCTTGCGAACCAGTCGAAGGTTCTACCAATTGGTAGACTAACTCAAGTGCCTGTAGAAGTCAAAGTCTTAAGAACATATTTCGACTCTGAAGTTATTGACATTGTCAATGACACAGATCCATATCCTACAGTGCTAGTAATTGATTGGGAAATAGACAACCAAACCATTATAAACTTCAATAAAAGTATCTTATCATTTGAAGATTCTGAAATAAGAGTGGTTGCACCAATTGATCCGCTCGAAGGACATAGATATGTTGAGCCCGTACATAGTGAAGGGAAAGGAAATTACCTAGATCAATTGTATAGCATCATGGATTGAAAAGAAGACTACATAAATGCAATAGCTAATGGGAAACTTAGTTGGAAAAGTGTAAACTCGTGCACGTCCATCTCAGATGATGCCCTAGAAAATTGGCAAAATAGGATACATGAAGTTTCCATGAGAAGATGCACAAGAATCACAAGAGTTTTCCAAAGGGTAGGAGATGAATCAATCGCACTTCCTACATATGAGGGATTACCTAACTTTGCATCTTTTCTAAAAGAATTTGAAGAAAAAGTCACAGAATCGCAGTGATTTTTTCGCTCTAGACTATGTGTTGAAAGCTACTCCTGCTAGATGGTGGGGTACACACAAACATTCTATCTCTGAATGGCCATAGTGTAGAATATTAATGGAGATCAGATTTGGGGAAGAGATCAGTTATCCTGATCTAAAGTATACAAGACTAACAGATCATGTGAAACATGTTGAGCACTGTCACATGAACTGGAAAGAATATCGGCGACAAGAATGGGTTCATCGATTCATCCACACTTTGGAAATGGTACCAATATAGTGGTACACATCAGTAGAGTTATGATGAGGAACTGATGAATGGGAAATATTAGCTTTAAGCTTCACCTAGACATTTGAGTTCACAAGTGAACACCCGACAATCAATGTTGCATTACAAATAATAAAGGAAAATATATTTGAAGAAATCTCTATCCCAGACACGAATTTCCATCAACGCACCATGACAGTACACAACTAGATGGAGTGCTACAATATTATAGGAGAACCGAATTATGATGATCCACATGAGATAAATATATGGGTACAATGGAAGGTATGCATGCAATGGAAAAAATTGGTACGTGTGAAGATACTCCTAACCCTACTCGGTACGACCTGAAAAACAAAAAGAGTGGGGGAAATAGAAAAGCGAGTGTACCATGTTATACGAACTTTGAATAACCTTGTGGGAAGTTTTTAGACATTGGAGGGAGAATCAAAATTATTACATGAAATAACACCACCATGAACTGATATCATGATGGGTATAGTAATTAAGTAATTTGCTGACACAAAACCTGATAGTCATTATTCTGGAAATCTCGATAGACTCGGATGGCATACCTTAGGATCATGTCTACCATAAATGAGAATAACCTTATTTACAAATGACAACTAATTGACGGTGTGCTGAAAATATTCCTTAAATGACCCAAATTGTTGCCCCATGATGTTGAAAGGATTGATTACTTTCTAAGTAAATACTTTCTTGTGTCAAGGACAACTATTGAAAAGTTTCTATTTATTATTATATGGTGTTACCACATTTAGACTCCTTACACCTAGAACAGAAAAGAGAGTGTATTTTCTGCAGCTCAAAGAGTCGAACCCAATTTATGGTTATTACAATATCAAGTGCTAATTCCACTATGGAACCTGAAGTTGGACCCGCATGAACTACCCCTATCATGGAAGATACTGCATGCTATATTCCCCGAAGGAACCAATGTATCCCAGTTGCTACCTAAGTCCCACATTGACATTCAGTAAAATTTAGAGTGTAGGAACCAAGATCATCACCAGCTTCAAAGGGGAAGCACGAAATGAAGAAGCAGAGAAAGAAGAAAGCTCTAGCAACACTACTAAGCCATGAAGAGCAAGAGGAATTTGAAACCAGGAACTTGTTACTGCCATATATTCCACCAAGGAGGATGGATGTGTCATGGGTTAGCATCCCTAATAAGGGTTATGCTGCAATGGTAGCACCCAAAATACCAAAAGGTATGATAGTACTTCATGATATCGTGCCCAAGTTACAAAAGCTAAACTTTGAATATTCGGACACAAGAAAAATAAGAGATCTTGATAGAAAGAACTACATGAAACTGGTAAGAGATATGCCTGATTCACCAAACCAGTTAGTTGCAATGAAATGGGAGAAAGGACTAGAATAGTCTTGTTTATTATCATTACTATTTATTCCATACTTTGGTCGAAGCACATAAGTGAACATCTATGTTGAGCAGTTGCTCTTAATATTTCATGGAGGATTCCTTTGGTTAGACAAACCATATTCAATTAGTGCCAACATTATGTTAGCAATTACAAGACTGCCAAGGGCAGGAGCGGACCCACTATCAGTCTTGGTGAAGGACAATGACCCATCCCATATTGCAAAGGTCAAGCATAAGTATGACCTAGTCAGGTCTAGTAGAGGGTTCTCAATATCATCTATTAGTGATCCTACTATTTGCACAGTAGAAATGATATTATCATACAAAATGTTGCGCACATCATGACCACATCAATGTACTATAGGTGCAATAACGCTGCATGCACTCTGTGCAGAAGGTGTTCAAATCAATTGGTAACAATGTTTTCTTAATGAATTGTTGCAAGATGCAACCTCAGTACAGGAAGAAGGTACTACTTTTCATTATTCTTGGTTATTGATTTGAATCTCATTTACTGTTTATTCTGAGACAATAGACTACCATCCGGTAGACTTACTTGTTAGCTGTAGAGGTCCAAGATACCAAAATATCTAGTTATCTCCAGAAAAAAACTGAAAAATGAATAGTAACAGTTATTTTTTCATCCATATTGAAGCCTTTAAGCACCTAGTCAAGCACCAGGTAAGACTGAGTGCGACCACAATTTCCAGGTTTTGACGAATTGTCAAATTTCAACTCAGTCCACACTATGTTTCCATGAAACCATAGAGAGACCCACAACAACAATGGTTGGCGACACAATATGTACTAATGAAAGAGGATTTAGAAACCTTTATAAGTGATTAAACAAAAGAATGGCAATAGTAAGTTCCAGCAACTCAGAGGAAGGACAAAGAATTCAATCAGGATAAACACCCCAGACAAAACACAGTAGGGACAGAGCCAGAAAAAACTCAATCCACTTTTCCTCATTAGGAACCAATGCTAGAACAACAACATGAAGGGAAAGATGTTGAAGAACAAAGGGAACCTAAACACAAGAAACAGAAGGCTAACAAGGAAGCCAATACCTTCTATATTGATGATGAGGAGGTAGTTGCATTAGCAGAAGCACTACAAGAAGCCACCTAGTCAAGTCACCACAACCTCAGCAGACATTAGAATGAACTTACTAGTACCATTATAGATCGAATGAATGAGCTGGATAGAACAATTGAAGAAATCAAAAGTGCAGTAGATCATGCACCCTACGTACAATAGTCGCAGGATGCACCTGGCCCATCTGAAGCACTAAAACCCTAGAGAGAAAGAGGAGACCACCCAATTAGAGTTCAAATCCAAAAAGAAGTCCTGGACCTAGAGGCTCCAAACTCCAATGAGGTTGACAGAAGTACTGGCTAGATATTCCTAGATTTTTTGAAGATGAGATTGATGTATGTGTATGCCTTACAAAAAGTGGCAGTTGCATATATTAGAGTAAGAGGAAGTAACCTTGGTAAGCAGTTGAAGCAATCTGTCAAGGATATCACCAAAATCAATGCAAAGATGTAGAGGATCAAGAAAAAAAGTAAGAGAAGGAGAAGAAAGTAAGCAGAAACTTGAAAGCATCATAAATATTGCTTGTTCGAATCTTGAAGATGTTGAAATATTACAAGAAATGCCACCATAAGATAAGGTCCTTCGACTTGGAAATATAAAGGTTGACCTTATGAAAAAATTTACAAATATAGAAGAACAAAGGAGACCCAACACACCCCCAGAAGTGTTGGAGAGAAGAAGAGTCGCAGCAGCTCAGGCTGTAAAGAGAAAACTGAGAAGCATAAGAAACATGTAATAAGGTTGTCGACCAAGTCTCTCAGACTTGGGAAGTATAAATGGATGAAGAGAAATCAAAGAATATTGAAAACAAGTTTATTGCATTTGAATAAAACATACACATATAAGAAATGATATGAAGTAGCTACCCTTAGCATAGAAATTGGATAAGATGATGGAGATGAGAAAATTGTGTCAACAAATGTTTGTGCTGCTCACACAACAACAACAACATGAGGAAAGAGTAGAAGAGTTGTAGGAAAAGGAAGAGATAGTTATATGAATCATCCATCATGTACATTAGAAGGTACATGATGCAGCGACATCAATGGAGAAAGTTATGTCAGAACACGTCAGTTCTGACCTGGTGGAGCAAATGCATAAGATAGAGGAAGAAGTGCACACAAAGCCAAAGAAAGTGGTGAAAATCATAGAATAATTTCATAACAAAATCCACGCAAGTCACAACATGGAGCAATATCTTCAAGTGGATTAGGACAAGCCATAGCTGAGTGTTGGGGGCCTATTGGGCCTAGGTACAGTATGGTAGAATTCATGTAGAATTATTCCTAAGTATGGAGAAGAGCTAAACGAGAAGAGAAAGGAGCTATGACTGAGGAAGCAGCATAAAGGAAAGAACAGGAAGGGATTTTTGACAAAGGAAGTGAAAGAGAGGAAGAAGAAGAGGAGAAGGCGATGAAATAAGAAGTTGTGCCAAATAAGTAAGTCGTGACAGAAGGATGGAGTGCAACACGAGACGGTATGATAGAATATCAGCAGCAGAAGGAGTGCAAGTAGCATAACTATTGGAAAACGACAATAAGGGACAATGTTAAGAAAGTGATAGGACTTAATGATTATGGGTATGATCTCAGCTAGAGCCGATGGAAACAACATCTGTGAATGCATCTTTGTAATTTAGGTCATTAGTGCCTCCCATTTGGTGTTTCTATAATAGGAAAGGCAGCTTGGTGGCTGGATATAGTAAGTCGGATGAGATAGTGATAGTAACGAGTTTGAATAGAGTCTGTATTGAGTCGGTATTGAGTCTGTATAAACTATGCAGGGAATCAATATTGAGTTTATAAAGGTTTTATAAAAGAAGGAACTCAAGTTTTCTGTGGGTTAGACATTCTCCCTACAGTCAGTTTTTCTTAGACATGCTCCCAATAGTCACTCTGTGTTAGACATTCTCTATACAGCCATTTGTTGTAGACTCTTGTTGGTTTAAAAGTGTGGTGGCTATCTAATTGTTGAGTGAATCAAAGTAAAGGATCTGTAGCTGAGTGTGTAGAAGAGTAGGAAAGGTTGGGTTGATCCAGGTTATGTGTGGATTAATAGTAGAAGTAGAGTAGTAAGAGAATAGAGATAATATCAAGGAGCATGAGAGGGAGGAAGAGTATGTAAAGTTAGAGAAGAAGATCGTGAGAAGAATCTGTAGCTTAGTGCATAGACAAAAGGTGAATCTATGTATTCATGCCAGATGAAGAGCGCCTTGTGGTTTTTTTCTAGATGGGTTTCCACATTATATTTTGTGTATATGTGTGAATGTTGAAGTATATTATATATATATGTAAATGTTGTATTGAATGAATGACTATAGGTTTTATTACAAATGAATAGATGTATGATGGTCTCATTGTATTATTGGATATGATTATGCTGCATGTCTGTTGTTTACTTAATGATTCGCATAAGAAAGGTTGGGGCACAACCTAGATTTGGAAGCACATTGAACACATATAATCCACTAAGGCTTCATTGAGAGCCTTGGATCAGGGTGAAGGTACCAAAAAGCCTCCCACACAACTACAGAAACATGGTTCTAGCAGTTACTGTTATCAACCCAAATGGCACTTCTCTGTCTCAGTGCCGACATTCCTTATGTTGGTAGACAAAAGGAAATCTTAGGATTGAAGTTTGCCAAAACACTGTAGATGGGCATGACATGAGATGCATTTACCCTTGAACCAGCTTGCCATATTATTTTTCTAAGTGCTGAATGGCATATGCGACTATCTTCATTGCAACTCACATATGTACGTGACTATTCCCATTTCCAACTCGTGTACTATATGCGACTATCTCCATTACAACCCATGTACATTAGCATGCGCGGGTTTCCTTTAAGAAACTCGCATGTCATACGCGGGTTGCCTATATTAATAGTTGCGTACATCTTTATTCGACATTAAAAAATATAAATCACTATTAATGGAGATTAGTTGGGCCCTAATCATTAACTATCCCAACTGTTTCAACCTCCTCAACCTTTGAAACCATTCTATTTCCCAAAGTATAAATAGAGGCCTTGGGGAGGGAATTAATAAATCAAGTTGGGAGAGAAAAGTTATGCTAGTGGTATATCTTTAGAAGTCTTGGATTAGCAGAACTTAAAGTCTTTTGGTTGTAGAGGAGTCCTTGTCTTAGAAGCTAGGTTGTACTCTTATCTCATTCACTGATTGTTAATAAAGAGAATTCTTCTTCCAACATTGTGTTGAGTCTCTTTCATGTATTATGGTTCATGAATATATTCGATTATGCACTAGATATATTGTTTGTCTAACCTCTCATATATACATGTATAATATTTTACTTGGAGAATTTTCGCTTTGCAGGTGAAGGAGGTGCATCCCTGGAAGCTTTGGAGAGAAGCAGAACAGAAGAAGATCAAGCTTGTATCAACCATCGGTAATCAGGTGAGTCAAGTATTTCTTCCTATTTCCTTTCTATACTCTATTAAAGTAGATTGTTTGCAAGGTTAGTAGTAAGTTGGTAACCCCAGAACCCAGGTTGCAAGAGTGTTTAATCCTGAACAACATAACTGGCGACTCCGTTGGGGGTTAGCCAGCCTGCTATGGGTTAGCTCTGTAGATCCTTTCCTAGACTTGGATTTGATTCAATGTGTGGTGTTTGGTCTTGGTTTGGACTTATAGTGGTGTTTGAAGACCTTCATAAATTTTTTTTTTTTGAAAAATTTTACTCTCGTACGCAGGTTGCTGTGCTACACACTCGTGTACAGAGGTCTATGTATGCAGGTTACTGTATTGGACAATCATGTACATTACACAGGTTGTTGTGCTACATAGTCGCGTACAGAGGTATGTGTACACAGGTTGCTGTATTGGACAGTCATGTATAGTACGCAGGTTTCTCTTATAGACAGTCACATAGAATCCTGAGCAACAAAAATTTTGGGTATGGTTGCATGTCCCTATCTTTCTATGGATTTTGTCTTGCTTTGTGGTCTTTAGTACTGACATTTCACTATAGGTTTGATACCCCTATTATCCATACTTCATGATTTTCGGTAGGCCATTGAGTTTTTTATTGGTTGTATTTTCTTTCTTTTATCAATTTGAAGTGGATTTGCATGTTGGGTATAGGTCCAAGTGCTGTGTGTCTGAATCAGTGATCATGGTTCTAGGTACTGTGTATCCCATGCTATTTCCAAGTAGTGTTGGTTTGTCACTTGCCTTTGATTGATTTCAGTTATTTTTTCATTGTGTCTTCCCAAGGTAGGTGTTTTCCAAGTCTTCCTTAGGTGGTTGATCTTTCGTTTTTATAAGTCTACTATACTTCATTTTGCTTACTTTATATAGTTATATTATTCAAGCATTCTCAAGAATTGGTGCATTTAGGTGCATAGTAATCTTTGAGCAATTTGAAAAGTGAAAAGAAAAGCATTGGAAACATTTGCATTTGAATTGCATATGGTAGTTTTACTTTTAGTTTTTAATTAAAATCTCAAAAATTACAAAAATAAGTCTTAGTTTTCTCTTTCCTAGTTGCATTTTCATTAGTTCATATTGACAAAAAAAAAGAAGGAAGCTTGTTATAAGTAGTAATAATTTGCTTTGGAATTGATTTATATACTTGTTTTTTACTTTTCTTATTGAGTCAATAATATCATAGTATTTCACTCCACTTGCCTTCTGAGTAAGAACAACCCTTAAAATGAATGCTATAACTTAAAATTTATTAGTAATTTTTGTTTTATAGGGTCATACATCTACTAGCTTAAGCTAGACTTGTGGAATAGGAAGTGTAAAATCCCCATAAGTACTTAAATTTAGAAGTAGTGGGCCAATCAATAGGTAAATCCTTCTCTTTATTGATAGTATCTAGGAAGCTCCTCTCAAATGGGAGTTAAGCATGAGGCTACGTGCAGGCATTGGACTAAGGAGATAACCCTTTTATTCCTTGTCAAAACATAGACCAAGGTTTTTACGCATCTGGGGATTCTGTCCTAGAAAGAGTTTTGGGATTTGCTACCCTGCCCATGCATATAAATCAGGCTTGCGACTATCCCCCCAGACTATTGATATAGTTAAGGTAGCCTCTAGTCTCTTGGACATCTAGGGTTTATACATAGGTAAACCGGAAGGCTCTTTCTGGTTCACCTTGGATGGGATTGGAAGGTAACCCTTGTTAAAAGTGTATGAGGGCATTGGGTGATTCCTCTGCTTGTGCCTAAGAACCTCTTCAAAGATGCCAAGAAATTGTCTCTCAACTTTCTTTGGGAAAACATATCTTACACCCTTGTGATTGTTGACACTTTAAGAAATTTTTTGTAGTGATTGATCTGTGGTTTGATTGTGTTTTAGCCGAATTTAGGGTGTGAAAAGTCAAATTTACAATCGTGGAGGACCAATCTATTAGAAGGTCATGAAGTTTGCAAAACCTTCCTCTGTTTATCACATTGAAACCTTCACCTCCCCCTCAAAGGTGGAGACTGGACACGGACGGTTCTTTTGAACCGATAGGAGTTAGTGAAGTTCTGGGTGAACCAGAATTTAGGGAAAACCATTTTAATTTAAACACAGTTGAGATAGAAGACTTGCAGGTTGACAAGTTTGCAAGGAATTTTAATTCACCTCTAACTGACTTAAACAATCCTGTGATCATTCAGGTTCGTCCTTTCGATCCACCTGTGATTGGTGTCCTTATGGGAAGAATAATGTCTACTGTAGGATAAAGTTCTTTTACTTCCACCTTAGCCGTTCTAGCTGAAGGAGTGCTAACTTCCCTGGTAGGTGCCCCTAGAACAAGTATACCTACTACGCCATTAACTCCAGCTGGCTGATTGGTTCAACCACCGGCTCCCACAAGTCTAGCAGGTGCTTCTGGTGGTATGGTCACTGGGATTCCTAGTGTACCTATAGTTCCTACTTCCTTCACACATGCTGCCCATAGTGGTCTTATAGGATCCTTGCCTTTTGTCCAAGGATTTCCTTGGAATGGGGGGCACATTCACCCATCCACTCCATACATAGGCCCAACACCCTCATATGTAGGGGTGTAGTTTGGAAACACTAATCCTTATGGTCAAGGTTTTCAAACTTTGGTTTCAGCTCCCTTCATGAACTCTCCCTTTTCACTCTTTAGCGGAGGGATACTTTCTTGTCTATTGCAAACCCCAGCTTCGAATGGGGTAGCCAGAACCTCTTATACTACACCTAACATAAACAATCCATTGGCTTATGGATGGAATCCTTTCCAAAGCAACCCATCCACTTCACAACCGACAGCAGGGGGCAACCCCGCCTTCACATATGGGAATATGGGGGCATGTCCCTCTAATCCCCAAACTGGTACTTTAGGTGCTCCAGTTAGACCCAAGCTTCCTTTCTTGGCAATGTTAAACTTACCATATTTGTCTAAACTGATGAATGACTCGATGAGACATGATCCCTCCTAGCCACCCGTCCCTACCAAGTTTCCCTCGGATATCCAAAAATTCGAAGGCAAAGTTGGTGATGATCTTGGAGTTCATGCCACCACTTTCCATTTATGGTGCTCTTCCAACTCACTGAATGAAGATTCAGTTTGGTTGAGGCTGTTCCAAATAACTTTGACAAGTATGGCAGCAAAATGGTACATTGAATTTCCTTCTGCTGCATTTAGCAGTTTTTGGGACTTGGATAATGCATTCCTTAGTCACTTCCAGCTTCCTGTCCATTATGATTTTGGGACAGACTTGTTATCTACCTTCCGGTAGAACAAGGCCACTCATATTTTGGATCACATCCAAGAGTGGAGAAGAAGAAAGAGACTTATTAAAGCCACTATACCTTCTAAGTTCTTATTAGAATGGTTCCTTAAATCCCTATAGCCTTATATATCTAAGGATGTATCTACTTCAGGAGTGACAAATGAGGAAGAAGATATCCTTAGGGCCCAGCAACTAGATTTTATATATTCTTAGTCTAGGATCTTAAATGAGATTATCCTTGAGGCACCGAGGACAACACACAATGCAGAGAAACCTAAGCCTAGACCACATGCTGATGGTGTGGTTGGTTTCATGAATTCTCCCACTATAGAATCTTTAACCAAATAGCTCCATCAGCTGTCTGTCAAACATTCTACAATGGAGGAAACAAATGCTACCCCCTCACCCCAAAATTCAAATGTTTTTTCACAAAAATATCAGAAGGGCAATCGGGAGCCCGGTGGGAAAAAGAAGAGAGGAAAAAAGGGTGAGGGAAACCAAAACAAGCAAAAACCCACAAACAATGCTGATGGGGGCAAGAAAGAAAAGAAGAAGGTGAAATTCCCATGTAATTTGTGCCATGAAGATCAACTTACCCATCTATGTCCCCTTATGGAACAAGCTCAGAAGCTGTTAAAATCCCAACAACCAGTTGTCCTGAAGGATCCTTTTCCCCAAGCATATAATTCTGCTTCAGCTTCAAATGTAGTAGGGGGCACCCCAAATGCTCCTGACCCAAATTATATCAACATGGTTCGATCCGAGACTTTACTACAGACCATGAACAAGAACTATGAAAAAGAGACCTATAAGAAGGGTAATTCAATAGGTGAAACTTCTAACCCTCTCACGATTGATTGAGAAACCTGCTGAAATTATGCCAAAGATACCGAAAGGTGTCTTTAAGAAAACCCTACATAATCCTAATGCTAGGGCTATAGCAAACTACTCCATGGTTGAAGACTTAGCCCAGACTCCTTGTGCAATGTCGGCTTTAGAAGTGTTACAGAGTTGGCCCGCCCAGTGGGATGCACTCTTGATAGTCTTAGGCAGTATGGACTCATCGAGTCTCATGGAAAAATTTATTTGTTCTGATGTTAAAATTTGCTTACCATATCATGTAGCCTTATCGATAGATTTCATCCATGGTGGAAATACCATTGGAATGGCAGTTGTTGACGAGGGTGCTTCTACATGTGTTATGTCCTTGTCTTGTTGGAAAGCTCTTAGATCCCCAGAGCTGGTTCCATCAAACACCCTACTTATTGCTTTCGACAGAAGGTCATTCCATCCACAAGGTATCCTACCCGCTTTTGAAATTAAGTTGGCAGGGAAAATAGTGTCTATTCAGGTAGAGGTGATTGATGCACCTTTGGATTATAACTTGATCTTAGGGAGAAGTTCAACTTATGCCATGTCTACTATTGCATCGGCCGTCATTTGGGTGGTAGTGTTTCCATAGGAAGGGATGTTGGTTACTGTTTACCAACTCAGTTTTACTCGAAAAGGCCGCACGGAAACTAACGAGTCCACCATACCATTGGTCGATCAGGTTAGACCTGCTTTAGAGAGCTTAGGGGCTAGAATGTATGCATGATTGATGGGTACATTTGATCTTCCAATTTCGATTAATTATATAGGTTCTACTAGTGTTGGGAAGTGCATAACTACGGTTGTTGATAGGACTGATCCTTGGGTTCTCCCTTCCCACCATGAACTTGAAGTTTCATTATCGGCAGTAGAAGTGGCCTATCAAGATATCATCCATACTGTTGTTGATCCTGTTCCGGTCCCTCTCACAGTCTCAAAGGAACTGAAAGAATCCTATTTTCCTGCTTGGGAAGATAACTCTTTGTATTCTAGAGATTGCTTAGATATGGTTTTACCTTCAGATGAAGCCATTCTGGAAGCTATGTGTGGATGAGATAAGATCTATGAAGATCTTCACCATCGATCCTATTTTCTTCCAGAGTTAAGAAGAATAGAGAGCCATGAATTCCATATGAGACTAGAAGACGATGTTGATACGCCTATTAACCCCTTACCAAGGGGAGGAATGTTTGCTGAGGGGAATATGCCAAACAGTTTTTCCACTATCCCTATCAACATCTCTGTAAATCCAAATGTTATGGAAAATGTACATATCGACACAAACTGCTCTCTAGAGGAGATTGTGATCTATACAGCCTTGTTTAAGGAATTCTGCGACGTTTTTTCCTGGTCATTTGAGGAGATGCCAGGCATTGATCCATCAATAGTCAAGATCAAAATACGAACATACCCTGATGCTAAACCCCTTCAGAAAAAGTTGAGACCTGTCAACCTGCGTAAAGCGGAGGCAGTAAAGGATGAAGTTGAGAAACTGTTGAAAGCCAGTTTCATTCATTCCATAGTTTTTACAGAATGGGTATCTAACCCTATTCCTGTTGACAAAAATCAAGGTACCATACGTGTGTGTACTGACTTTCAAGATTTAAGCAAATCCTGTCCTAAGGACAACTATCCCATGACATTTATAGATCAAATTATTGATGCTTACATGGGAAGCGAAATTTTTTCATTTATGGATGGTTTCTCTGGATATAATCAAATCCAAATTAAACAGGAAGACCAACATAAAACAACTTTCATTTGTCCTTGGGGTACCTTCGTGTACAATAAAATGCCCTTTGGATTGAAAAATGTCGTGGCAACCTTTCAGCGGGCAATGAATTTTTCCTTTCATGATATTAAAGCCATTGTCAAAACCCTACCTTGATGATATACTAGCACATTCTCATAAGAGGATCGATCACCCAGATCACTTGCATTTGATTTTTGAATGATGCAGATACTATAAAATTCACTTGAATCCCCACAAGTTCG
>LPNX011074409.1:0-10888 GCA_001517045.1 Pseudotsuga menziesii | reverse complement strand
TCCAATTTCCTTCGACTTTTTATTGTAAATTATGCCAAGATTAGTAAAGGTTTCATGCACCTGTTTAAATAGGACACCCCATTTGTATGGGATGAAATTGTACAACTTGCATTCGAGGCATTAAAAAAAGCTTTGTTGTTGGCCCCATTATTGCGTCCGCCAGATTACTCTACGGATTTTATATTGTATCTGGCTGCATCTGAGTCGACCATAGGGGTAGTCCTAGTCCAAGAGGACAATAAGCTCTAAGAGCATGTTATCTAATATCTTAGTCATGCTTTAGCCCGATTTGAACTTAGGTATTCCCATGTCGAGAAATTGGCCTTAGCAGCTGTATATGTTGTTCAGAGGTTTCGTCACTACATCTTACTGAGGACCACGACAGTAGTGACGGATGTTAATCATTTTCAATATGTTTTGTATCGATAGATAGTTGAAGGCAAATTCAACAAATGGATAGTCATTCTCTAAGAGTTTGACTTGGATTTTCAATCCACCAAATCCAAAAAATCCTTAGTTTTTGCGGAGCTCATTGTAGAATTTCCTGTAGCCATTGAAGAAGACTCATTCCCAGATGAGCATATCTTTTTTATTTCCACCTCTGACCCCTGGTACACAGATATACTTATATATCTCCATACTTTGAAGTACCTTGCATCCTTCTCGCCAGAAGAATGACGTAAACTACGCCTACATTCCAAGAACTACCTCATTATAGGAGATACTTTATATCGTAAAGGGGTAGATTCTATTTTGTGTCGATGTCTCACCCACAAGGAAGCAGAGATTGTCCTAAATGATGCCCAAAGTGGAGCGTGTGAGGGTCATTTATCTGGGTTAGCAAAAACCCAGAAGATATTATGTGCCGGTTATTTTTGGCACACAATCTTTAAAGATTGTGTGGAAGACATGAAGTGTTGTCATCCTTGTCAGCTTTACACCAGAAAGATGTGGTCGCATCCCGCCCCATTATTTCCCATCATCTCAGTGGGCCCCTTCATGAAATGGGGGATATATTACATGTTGTGCAACCCAATCTCATCTGGGAGGCACAAATATATCATTGTCACTATAGATTATTTTACGAAATGGGTAGAGGCAATACCCACCTTTAAAGCTGACGGGGAAACTGTAGCTTTTTTCATTTTCAACCAAATTATCACATGGTTCGGTATCCCTAAGGTGACTGTCACTGACCATGGCAGTAATTTCCAAAATAGCATGATGATTGAACTGACCAATATGCTAGGATTTAGACAAGAACATTCATATTCGTTCTATCCTCAAGAAAATAGTCAAGTCAATGCTATTAATAAAACTTTGAAGACTATTCTCAAACGTACTATTAATGCATCCCATTCCAACTGGCACATCATGCTATATCCTGCACTTTGGGCATATCAAACCAATGTGAAAAATGATACAGGGTTTTGTCCCTTCCAACTCGTTCATGGAGTGGAAGTCGTTACCTTGGTTGAATGTGAAATCCCATCTTTAAAAATTTCTATTCATGTGTTACCCAATACGACTGAGCTGGAAGAACATATATTACATTTAGAACATCTATATGAGCAATGTAGAGATGCCCTAACAACAAACAAAACTCATAAAAATAGGGTAAAAATCCAATACGATAAGTCGTTCAGGCCTCGTGTTTTCTCTGAAGGGGGGCTTGTTTTTCTCTGGGATCAAGACAAAGAACCCCTAAGGGAAGGAAAGTTCAGGTCTATGTGGTTGGGACCTTATGTCGTGTCAAAGGTGTTAAAGAAGGGTGCATATGAATTGATTGATTTCGAGGGGAATAAGCTGCCTGAGCCTAGAAATGGGATCCACTTGAAAAAGTACTATGCTTAGGCTTAGCACTTTTTCCTATATTTTATTGTATGTATTTTTATGTACATTAGTTCATCGGTTTGTGTTTTTATACCATCTGTTGGTTGTTACAGATGTCTTCTGAGTGGTTCGTAGGTTTTGCTAATGGCACCAGTCACCACACTTGTAATTTGGCTCCAGCTGCATGGGTCATTTATTCGCCCTTAGGACAGTTAGTTGCCTTAGGAGGCGCTTGCTTAGGTCCTGCTACCAATGATGTCACTGAATACAGGGCAGTCATTGAGCTTTTATGGGATGCTTTTTCACATGGTATCACTCAGCTGGAAGTCCGATTGGACTCTCAACTAGTGGTTTCCTAGATCAATCGAGCTTATCATGTGTGGAACCCTATTTTATTACTTCAGTTTATGCAAGTTAGGTTATTGGAAATAAATTTTGAATTTATATTCAATCATATTCCAAGAAATCAAAATTCATTAACTGATGCATATGCTAATTATATCTTGGATTGGCACTTAACACATTTTGCATAAAAAATATACAGCAGACACAAACACATTTGTAAATAAAACGGCAATATATATATATGTGTGTGTGTGTGTGTGTGTGTGTGTGTGAATATCTGTCCATATAGATAGGTCGAGTTTCTGATCCTCACATCCAATCATAACTATATAATATACAAAAAATATACAAAACATGGATCAAAGTCCATAAAATGCTCCTAAGTCTAAGCTTGACCACCCTGGTCCCCCCGATCACCCTGTGCTCGGGCTTCTTCAGCCTCCTCGACTTCAGCAGCCTCAATAACATCTATATACACAAGTACTACTCTATCTACCCACCTCAGAAGGCATATCCAGATAGGTGGTACACCAACCACTAGCTCCTCCATGATGGCAGGGATGCGATCAATCCATAAGGTAGGTACTTTCTTGGTAATCCTAGCCAACTTCCCCTCAATAACTCTAATCAAACTTTGGTCCTCTCCCAAAATAGGATGTACATACATGCATGGATGCCCAGTAGGGTGGACTGGTCCAATATCTGCATTTTGACATTTTAAAAGGATTAGAACTCTTATACATATGTATATATCTTTATAATTAAAATTCATAAAAAATTTAAAATTTTGAAAATAAAAATACCTAACTCTCCCCATGCTCCTCCAGGAGGGAGGACAAGGTTAATATCACCTCAAAAATCTAACCCAGCATATGGAAACTGCTCCAAGTCTGGAAACTATCGCTCCCACCAAAATTAGAAGTCGTCGTCATAGACACTTTGGACTGATCCACCACCTCCCTAGAGGAGGAATATATCTCCCCACCTACTCAGCCTAGGATAATGAGGAGAACGAAATGGTAATGGTGCTACAGGACCCAAACCTGGCACTCTCTTAAAGAAAAAGGCTACTAACATGCTGGAATAGCCAAATTCTTCCTCCTGCCTCTTTTGCAGTCAGAGAGTTGTTTCCTCATTATTGGGATCACTCCCGAACAGCAATCATATAGGGCTCCCTGCATACAGTCCACTGCTAGTCTCATTTGGTTCCGAGTTGCAAGGTGAAGTGATGATGACCTTTCAACCCTCACTATAGTGCTCACCAACACCTGTAAAGGAAAGTTGCGAATGTGAGAAATAGGGATGCACCTACCCCTCTTTTGAGTGTCTGGCTCACAGTATATGTCTATATAGTTCTGTATGCTTAGAAGGTCACCTCCTCTACCAGTACCTTTCAAGTTCACTCTAGCTCCCCATCGTGATGAACCGAAAATGAAATAGACATCTTTCGATGTAACCTCTAGAAACTCACCTTTAAGGTCAAACATGCCTAGATCATGATCCCAATAGTTTATCAAGAACTCTAAGAGGTGTACATTTCACCGCATAGGTGAGGCACAGAAAAATTTCAATAACCCACTTTGACGTAAAACATTCATTGTGGGGGAATCTTGTAGAGCTTCTGGTTCCATGTCTTCATGTTCCCTCTCCCTCCACTCAAGCACCATCTTTAAATATAATAACCAAGCAATTTCAAACCATTAGATTCGTATAAAAATTTGAATTTTTGACCCTAGATATTCTTTTTCTACCTCGCACAGTGTACATGACTGTCCTTTGGGAAAGTCGCGTATTGTACGTGACATTCCTTCAGGAAACCCACATACACAACGCATGTACACGACTATTAACATACCATACCCGCTTACACAGTGTTCATGCTTTGAGGGCACTTGAAAACATTAAATTTGGGCTCAAATTTCAAAATTGTTTGGATCAAATGAAAGAGCATGGATTGTAGTTTTACCTGACACTTGCGGTTTCGATAATTGTCCATCGAATCGTCCACACTAAGCAATCAAAGGTAGAGGTAAAACTTGTCCTTTTATGGTTAAAAATCAAATGGTGAGTTTTTTATTAATATTTTGAACTATTTATAGAAAAATTATTTTCAAAGTGGGTTTTTTCTCTATAGTTCATATTTTTAAACTAATGCCATATCTTTTTCTCCTCTGTGACAGGTTTATGGTTGTTTTAAGTTGTTTTTTCACTCATATAGGATGGTTTTTTGGTCATTTCACATGCATTTTGCATTTATACCTAATCCATTTTAATCCTAGAATTAACACTCTGAACATAGACTATGGTATTCTTAACCATTAGTTCCTTGTTTTTACAATTGTTCTTCTGTGTATAGGACTTTCCTCCCATGAGTATCCTCATTTAGAACTTATGTATTGTTTTTTGATACTCATGCTGCAACTGTCATAGGTTCGGGGGAGTCTTTTTTAGCTATTTTTCATGCCAAATTGAGCCTCATTTTGATCTCTTTTTACAAGATATCCCTTTATAGGACTCCCTGCCCTTATGGAGTTTCTTTAGGCCTAGGTCTAACTATTCAAAATGGACTTAACTGCTGAGTAAACTTGTCCATTCAAGGTCATTAAGAATATGTGAATGGGCATCCACATTGGTGGTAGGTTATCTCTTTCTCGGACCATGTGGAATAATATGAGAAAGGATCACTCTCTTTTCTACAGAATTGAGAAGAGTATTCTCAGGTACAAGTTTATCATTTTTCTAGACCTGAGGGACTAAATTTATGAAAAAGGAACACCCGGTATGAGCTCAGTTTTCTCTTTTTTGTGCTCTGGACCTAAACATGAAAAAGATTCCGAGTGTACTTTATGTCTTTTTCATGCTTGTTAAACACCAAGAACAAAGCATCGAGTTTATTGTTGTAAGCCCCATTTCTCGTACTCAAATGGATCTTTCTGAGTGATATTGATTTCCTTCACACTCGTAAAACTCAAGCTATATGCTGCTCTTGAAGGAGCGTTGGGTAGGTGGTAATTTAACCTTTTTTGGACCTCCCTGACTAAGTAAGAAAAAGGTTCAACTTTTCTTCTATGGAAGTTAAGAGAGTTCTTCTGTGGTAGTTTTTATACTTTTTCGGCCTCAGGAGACTAAATTGGATGAAAAAGGACCTCCCTAGAGTCTCCTTCGGAGTTTTCAAACTCTCTATACATGAAAACACCAAGTGAGCATGTATTAGTTTGGGCTCATAAAATCCATGAATTAGTGACACTATCAAGCAGTATTCCCTTTTCTCTTTAAGCTTGTCAAAAAATGAAGAGAGACTCAAGTTGACTTTTTTGGACTCATTAAAATTTAAAAGGGAATGTAAGGAAGAAGTTTTCTTTTGGTTCTCAGTTAGTGGCAGCATGTCCTCCTTGAACATAGCACTCTTTGTCTTTTCCAATACTCATGTCTCAGTGTTCACTTTTAGTTCAATTATTACTTTGAGTTTCTTACTCCTTCTCTTGTTAGTTCTACCTCGGGAATCTGATCATGTATCCTACATGGCAGATAAGTCTAGTTGTACTATCTGTAAAGTTAAAAGCTTCCTTGGGTCATCTCTATGTCGTGATCTCTGTTCAAGGATTTAACCCTGTATTTGATCTATTTTTTGATTCCATCATTGTATTATCTGTTATTGCTTGTGTCTCCCTTCCTTTACCCAGTTCCTAGTCACTCTTGTGATTCGTTGGAGGATCTATTGCCTTCCTCATCACAGTATGGTTCCGCATCAGCACTTCCTGATGACAAAGACCTAGAGTTTTGATGATCGTACCTTAGGATTCACTTTCATTTTTGTGAATTCCTTTGCTTTAGTTATTAATTATCACCTATTGTTTGACAATCTATTGAATCCTATCCATGTTTGACTTCAATAACATCTATTTACATGGATTGGATTGTATTGGTTCTTTGTGATTTTTTATGAAGACCTTAGTTTCATATCTATGGACTAAGTTGAGCAAGGTTATGTTGTGGTCAATTTCACAACTTCTAGATCTTTGAAGACTCGTCATTATTGTGTATTGTGGCTTCGATCCACCTTTGTAATATACGTGGTCTTGTACCTGTATTTATGATGTACTCAAATATTGTAAAGGAGCTAGTGTTCCAGTATATTGAACATAGCATTCTTGGATATGACTTTGTATATGACATTATTATGTATTTGTTTCAAGTACTAGCTCTGCTCCATTGTACTTCTGAGTTCTCCAAGATAATGATTATAATGTATTTCGGCCTTCGTTTCCCTCTAACCTCACACATTAGGGGGCATCTGTTATCAACCCAAATGGCACTTCTCTGTCTGAGTGTCGACGTTCCTTATGTTGGTACACAAAAGGACATCTTAGGATTGAAGTTTGCCAAAACACTATAGATGGGCATGACATGAGATGCATTTACCCTTGAACCATCTTGCCATATTATTTTTCTAAGTGTTGAATGGCGTACATGACTATCTTCATTGCAACTCGCATACGTACCTGAATATTCCCATTTACAACTTGCGTACTATACTCGATTATCTCCATTACAACCTGCGTACATTAGAATACGCGGGTTTCCTTTAAGCAACTCACATGTCATATGCATGTTTCCTATATTAATAGTCGTGTACATCTTGATTCGACATTAAAAAATATAAATCATGATTAATGGAGATTAGTTGGGCCCTAATCATTAACTATCCCAATTGTTTCAACCTCCTCAACCTTCGAAACCACTCTATTTCCCAAAGTATAAATAGAGGCCTTTGGGAGGGAATTAATAAATCAAGTTTGGAGAGCAAAGTTATGTTGGTGGTATATCTTCAGAAGTCTTGGAACAACAGAGCTCAGAGTCCTTTGGTTGTAGAGGAGTCCTTGTCTCAGAAGCTGGGTTGTACTCTTATCTCATTCACTGATTGCTAATAAAGAGAATTCTTATTCCAACATTGTGTTGAGTCTCTTTCATGTATTATGGTTGATGAATATATTCGATTATGCACTAGATATATTGTTTGTCTAACCTCTCATATATACATGTATAAGATTATACTTGGAGAATTTTCTCCTTGCAGGTGAAGGAGGTGCCTCCCTAGAAGCTTTGGAGATAAGCAGAGCAGAAGAAGATCAAGCTTGGATCAACCATCGGTAATCGGGTGAGTCAAGTATTTCTTCCTATTTCCTTTATGTACTATATTAAAGCTGATTTTCTAGAAGGTTAGTACTAAGTTGGTAACCCCAAACCCTAGGTCACAAGGGTGTTTAATCTTGAACAACAGTTACTAATCAAGAGAGATATCTCGAGTGAGATGGAATCTATGTCGCAGGTGCTTTCGGCTGAACTTTTCTCTATCGAGATGATATCTCAGGCTTTGTGTGATGAGTAGAAGGGACTGATCCTGGGTCAGGATCCACAGAAACAGGGATAGAGAGACACAAAACCCAATAGGAATGGATCCAATGAATTTTTCCTGGAATACCTCTCTAAAAAGGGGTACTACTAGGTGTCACCGCATGGTTTTTTCCTAGTGGCCTTAGAAACAAACCATAAAAGTATAAAAATCTATGCTCTATAGCCATCGATGATTTCCCATTTGTCACCACTTAGGCATCTCAATATTATGCATTGTTAAAAGTATTCTTGGCAAACTTCTGCAGATATACGTTGACAGTGATGGCATAATTATTGTTCGACCAATTATTCATGCTTATGTCATTTAATTTAATATATCTTCTTAACAGTTTATCTTCTTGGAAGTGAGAAAGCTTAACCTGCAATCTGTAGTCTTGGAATTTACTTTCTTCAATAGAGATATTTAATGCTTGCATGTTTCTGCATAATCTAGATTTCTCATGTGTTTGCATATTGTATGTAGGAAATACCACAAAATGGGAAAACGAGGCAAATGGGAGGCCATCATGGATCTTGAGGTACAGTATCTAATAGAGAAGGTCATGTTTTCTAGTAAAGACTTAGTTTGGAATGAAATATATCGAGAAAACCAAAGTATCGATCGTGTTGATTTTTATTACAACTCCCCCAAGGGGGTATGAACATTTGATATAGTACAACAAAGTTTCCCAGAAGCAAGACTAAAGGTATTTTGAAGTTCGAACAAGTTATACTTGTCCGGTTCACTAGGATCACTTGATAAAAAACCACTAAGTGCAACTTAGGTGGTAACATCTGGCTCCAAGTGTGGGACATGTGCTCGGTCTGGTCTCTAAGGCAAGGAGAGGATACAAGAACACCGGAATCTCTGGTTTATATACCCTGTAAAAACATCTCAACTTGGAAAGAAAACCTCAGTAGCACAAGTTTTATAAAAAAACAAATGAACCATTAAGCTAATTTATTTAAACAAAATAAATGTAACTAACTAATGAAAAAAATAGTTTATTATAGATAAGTACAAAACAAAAATGCGAAAACTAAATGATCTTTTTCAAGGAGCTTATTTTCCTACTCTAAGAATGATATAAAAAGGGTTAACTATAATCAGAAATCCAATGTAACCACCTAAGCATTTTATTAACATAAAAAAAATTCCTTGTCTTTGGTTACTAGCCAAAGTAAGGATACTTTATTCAGAAAATGCAAACCTACGTGGTGATCTGGAAGGGGCGGGATGGATGGGAAATCATAGGCATGAATAATGTCGTCATATTTCCTCCTAAACTGGTAAGTGCTTGCACAAGATGCTTCTATCCATGACTGGACAGGGTTGATGTACAAATCGGAATGATGAGGCAAATTGACTACACCATCATGCTAATCATCAAGGCTTACTAGATGATAATTCTTTGTATAAGCCCCAAGCGGCTCCAAATCATGAGGAAACTCTATATATGAAGATGATAGTCGAGACTGATATTCTACTAATTGCATCGCATCTATATTTTCACAACACTGCTTCTCCATGTCTTCATTATTGATACCTTTGTACAGCTTTGAATGATCATATAAGAGTTTTGAATGCTACTTTTCCATACTAGGATTTTCCCAGGTCTCCAGATCCATGCTTCCCTCTATGGAAGTATAGTAGATTGGACTTCCACAAACTTCTAAATAGACACTCCCCTTGCTAGATATAGCATAGATAGTGTTAGCACTAAATTTTTTTTTGTCAGAATTGGTCTTATTGCCTTCAAAAATTTAATTTTTCATGGGTGACTAAGCTGGTTTCCAAAGTTTTCTCATTAAGCTATTTCCAAGTTGACAAAGAAGAGAAGCTAAAGGAATTTTAGGTAAAAAGAGAAATAAGTTTTTCACAAGTGGGGCAAAATTTTTTATTAACTTTTGAATGAAATTTATAAAATGGGTTTTATAAACTTATTATTTTATTTATATTCAAACTTATATAGTTTTGGATATTTTTTCCAAAGTCAGTTGTAAAGGCCATTTTTCATGTTTTCTAAAGGACTATTTCAGCCATCAAATTCAAAGAATTTTTTTGGACAAATGGAATTTAATTTTACAAAACTGAGAGAGGTTTGTATTCCTAACAGGCCTAGAATCAAAATCCTCCTTCAATTTTTACATAGTAATCACAGGTTGGGAGAATTTAAAATATCTTCACAAGTTATTTTTCCAGAAATCTACAATTTTATTATTTGAGTCATCAGTTTCAAAGGAATATTCCAAGGTGCTTGAGATGATTTTGAAGAAAATAAGACATGGTTTTGTCAGGAACATGTCCAATTACAAAAACCTTTCCTAGATTCACACAGTTGTCACCATTAGAGATATGTAGGAGAAACTTTGTTGTAACTGTTTCTATTTTTAGAGTTCAGTTAGGTTTCGAATTCAAGGTTAGGTAGAGGTTATTCTTCTATAAATTAAAATGCGATTCATAGTTTTATAGTGTATTTTCAAGAGAGGAGAGGCTCTACATTGTAATGGCTTTAAGTTTTCAGTAGATGAATGAAGTTTGTAGAGGAGGAATGTAAAAAAAAATTCATGTAGAGATTCTTGTGCCATCTTTTTCTTCTTTAAGTAATTTATTTATGTGACTTTTTATCCTGTTTCCCACTCCATTTTGTATTTGCTTTCATGCTTGATAATTAGTGTTTATGGGATAGAATTCATCCTGCATGCTCTAGGTCCATTGTTCTTTTCATTTTCAAAATATTTTCTTCTAAAGTATTGCAGAATTCACCCTAGTTAGGTGCTCTGTTTGATGGGATGTCTCCCTCTATCTACTCATCAACCTGATAATACCTCAAGACTAAGGAAATGGTTCCTACCTTGCCTCTGTTCATAAACCTTCAAATCCTTACCTCCTACAACCTATTTCAGATCTGATTGTTGACTCCATTGCCCAGTGGTCTCCTCCATGACTGTCCTACCAAGTCTTTTAAAAGAAACTTCTCCTATTTGTCCCATCAGAAATCTGACCTTCTGATTATCTTTGATTGAATATCTTGAGTATAAAATATTTGTAAATAGTGAGAGATCTCTACCTGACTATATTAGGTCAAAAATACATTCTAAAGTGGTTTTTGATGTTACCTTGGGATTTACCTTTCACAACCTGGGTACATTCTGAGTGATAATAAATTGGCACTGTTTCTAGGAAATGAAGGTTCAAATATTCCCTGGGTATTGTTACCACCTAAGTTGTACTTAGTGGTTTTCTATCAAGTGAGCCTGGTGAACCGGACAGGGATAACTTGTTCGGACTTCAGAGAGCCTTTAGTCTTGCTTC
>LPNX011074407.1:258962-331515 GCA_001517045.1 Pseudotsuga menziesii | reverse complement strand
AACCAGTCGCATGCGCGACAGACCTCTCATCTACCCTGAAACACAAATCTCCTACCTCAACCTGATAATCCCTTAAAGATACGACGAACACCCGGGTAACTTCTGGGTTTGAAACCGAGAACTTCCGAAGGAACTGTAACCATCCTACCTCCCGGACTTTGTGCAACAAATCGTCATTCGATTCCAGCAAAGTCGATTCATGGGGCTCGACTCGAACCACCGGGGCCATTCCTGTTAACACGCGGACGAGACAGTGTGCACAACAGACTTGCCACCAGAGGGTTAATGACAGAGACACGAATTGAGAGCACTTAAAACCACAAACCAGTAAACCAGGCGACAGGCCAGCCATGTGAGAATTTATACAAAACCCTCGCGGGTTCAGTCTGAGCGACGCCATCAACATTCCGAATGGCACATACAACTGACGGCCGAAACGTTTAAACCCGCGATCATTGCCTTGCCTTCCCACTTAAATGACCAGGGTGGCAAGATGGTACGCATGACAGGCGTTCCAATAACCTATCGCCACGACCAAGCTTACGCACAAGAGTTAAGACGTGGCAGGCAGCGTGATACGGGTGGCAACATTGCACTCATAATTCTACAGCAAGGTGACTTGTGCCAAAGATTTCCTGAATCATGCGTTCATTTATACGTAGCAAGGTGGCGAACGATACTATAGTCCAAACATTAACGCTGGTGATTAATTGACATGACTTGCCCTGAACCATAGCTCAACAACATTAGGATAAATCTGCCAATGATATACTTATGTTTCAATAAACGATGTTTAATCACCATCGTATTGATGCTAGACTAAGATCATACCATAACATTATAACCTATGCTCTAAACATGTGATATGTCATATGCAATGTAATATAGGTTAAAGCATGGGATATTAACTTTTCATTACGCCCGCCAATCCTTATCCATACACCTAGGGGTAATATCGGCCAACCCATAAATTAAACGATATGCATCATTATTATAAGGTTGCTCATGAAATCTCATAGTAATAAAAAAAACAAAGGCGCTTCTCAACAAATCAGTAGCTCCTAAAAATTTAAGCATTCAGTAGCTTAGCATATCACTTATAAGTCTAAGACATTGCATCAAACAAAATCCCATTTTGTTTGGTGCAATAATGACTTTAGAAGGTTGTTGAGCGGGTGCACAACACCTTCCAACCGATGACCTATGTGGACCTTTACCCAACCACGCCCACGGAATTTGCTCGACGACCCCCATGGACCACTCTTCTAGGTCGCACCCTGCAGCAAAAATTCACAGTGCCCCATAGACTTTGCTCCGTGGATCTTTTCTCCATTGCGTCCATGGAATTCACTCCACAGAACTCCACGGTTTTATTCTCCATCTCGTTCGTGGACCTCCGTGGTATTATTCTCCACCATGCCCAAAATTGTTTCTTTGCGGACTCTCACAGACTCTTTCTTTTTTCTTTGTGGTACTGCCGCGATCTCCACACAGTGGTGCTTGTGGGTTCTAGAATTTGGTCACTCACGCATCATTCTAGCGTTCATGTGTTCAGATGGGTTCTTGTGTTCGTGCTTGTTGCATTTTGGTTTTCTTGTAGTTTTGAAGGAAACTTCTTTTCTGGAGGGATTCTCCTTTTTAGTCCTCACTTCATATGCAATGAGAATCCCATGTAGTTTGTCCTTCGTTATCTTGTCTATAGTGTTTATATATTCTAAGATTGATACTTTTGAATTGAATTTTGGTGGAAAGGTTCTCATTATTTTTTGCACAATTGTTTCTTTATCGATTGTTGCTCCAAGAACTCTAATGGAATTTATAATCTCGTCAACTCAAAGAAAGTAAGCTGTAACATCTTATTCTTCTTTCATTTGCAATGTTTCAAATTGCATTGAATAGGTCTACAACTTATCCTTTTTGACCTTTACATCTCCCTCATAGATGCTTTTCAACTTATCCCAAATTTCCTTGGCTGAAGTGCATTTCAACATCTGCCAGACCGCACCGTATTGCATTTCTCACCTTTTTATTGTATTCATACAATATTCTATTAGCTGTTTCATCTGGAGTTTTTTTAGGAGTCTTGTAGAAATTTTCAATCAACTACCAGAAGTCTACTCCAAGTGACTGCAAATACACCTCCATCCTTATTCTCAAGAAGGTATAATCTGAACCATTGAATCATGGTGCTATGTTGGTGGAAAATCATTCTTGATTGTCCATTTCTGCATAAATATTTATCTTCCAGTGGTTAAACTGTTACTGAAGTCACCTGCTTTGATACCAACTGTTGGGATTCTTATATATACTAAGAGGGGGGGTGAATTAGTATATTGTGTAGATTATACTATTTTGCACTTAATAAATTGTACTTCAAAAAATTTCTCTGCCAAAAAAGTACTAGACACAATTGCACACAAAATATGTAATATATATATATATATATATAATTGATTACATAAATGGGAGACACCATTCTCCAATTGCGAGCACTGACTAACTCATGCACCAACCTGATTACAAGCATCAACTTGTTGTTTACAAGCACCAACCTGTAAGGAATTCTATCATTTGTGTAAGAACTAACTTGCTGGCTATAGGAAACCACCTGAATGTATATTAGTCCCTTTTTATGTAAGCACTCACTTGTAGTGTTTAAGCATCGACCTATTTGAATATTGTAGTCTCCGACTGAATCAAAGCACCAAATCCTAATTGTATTTACTAGCACCAACTGGAAGGAAGCAATGAATCCCTAATGTATTTACCAACACCAAGTACTAGAAGGAATCTATAACTCCCTAATGTATTTGCCAATACCGGTTGGAAGGAAGATACAACTTCTATGATTTGCGATTCTTTTTTTTTGTGACTGCTCTGATCTATATCTTCTTTGGTTTGCATCTTATCCTTCTGTAATCCGCATCACAATAGTATGTGATCTATGACAATGTATACTGTAGCACTTTTACGATTTATGATATTTTGATATATGCTTTTCTGCACTTAGCAACACTTTGTCACTTGTGCTTTTCTACTTCAACACTTGTGCGATCTGCGTCATTCACTGTGTATTTTCTTCACACATCCTGACACAAGGTGTCCTAATTTGCACACTATCTGATATTCATCTTCATCATTTTTTGCAATCCGGATTTGTTGTATGAACATATTCTTAGATCTACGAGCTATTGATACCCAAAAATTAGAATCTTGCGAAATCATAATATCTTCTCTATTTCATCTTCAAGCTTACTCAATACTTCCATGTCTTGCTTATTTATAATATTTCTTATTCAATATATGTGTCCACAAGTTGGGATTCCTTTTACTCGTTGATGCCCTAACCCTCTTACTTCTTGGTCAATCTAACCACCTTATTTCATCTTGTGTTGGGTGCATCCTTTGATAATTCATCCTTGTAGGGTTTTGCACATTGAGTCTAATGAGTTGGTGGTATCTATGCAAATGTTCCCCATGTCTTGGTGGGATTTGTGCATTCCATGAACTTCCACATTTCTCCTCTATGTATTCTTTAAACTAGCTTTACTTACATAAAGAGGCATTGCTTGATACTATTGAGGCTTACATATACTTTTATGTATGTCTTCAAATTTGATTTTTTCTCAACATCGTCAACTATAACAACAAGCTTCTAGACTTTCTACTTCATCAACATTTTATTGTTTGACGTCAAGCTTGTTTGTTTACTCTTTGACATCAATGAAAACACAAAGGTTCGACATCATTCTCCTTCTACTTTGGAATCTTAGCTTTGGAATGGATCTCAAAATATAGGATGGCTTCTCCCTCCATGCATATTGAAGATTGGATTTACTTCATTATTATTTAGAATCATGTCTCCTTTGTTTCTACAACTTGGGAAACTTCTCAAATTGGCTTTAAATTACTTAATGAAATAAATGCTAATGATTCCATAATATGAAACCATATAATGATTTGACATGGATATTCTTATACTATTTTATTTTATTAATATTTTTCTTTGTGAGTGGAAATATCAACTTCCTCTTTCTAAATGGAAGGATGAATCTCTTTATTCCCTCGAATACTAGGCACCCTTAACCTAAACCCTAACTCAACACCACAAAACAATTTCTCTCTTAGTATCCTCGACTTTTACCTCATTCCTCCAATAATAATTCCAAAGGATTCCCAATAATTTATTGTGGAATAATTGTCTACTAGACAAGATTTTACACCTATCTACCCACTCCCTAAATGCCAAGATAACCCCAGAAACAATTAGCATGACTATGTAGTAATTATTGTTTCCAACGTGGCTAAATTAGGGAAAAGGTAGATTGTGGGTTACATGTTGCACCCTTTTATTACTTTGTACATTCCCTTGTGGCTAGGCAGCCTCAAATATAATATTAAGATTTCTTATTTTCCCCATTGTGAAGGGGGGGTTATGTATCCTCCAAGTCCTTGAGGATTATGCTCCCCACATGCTACATGGAATGTAGAGTGTGGAAGGTGGACTTCACATGACATTTTTCATCATAGTATGCATTGCTAATTATCTAAATAGCCTTCATCCCTTACATTAACAAGAATTACACATCCTATGCATTCTTTAGAGTCGTTGTGGAGTGTGGACATAACATCTCCCTTTGCACAACCAAAGATCCACATACCCAATTCTTTCCATCATTTTTGTCTTCATTGATTTTAGTGATTTGTGTGGAGAAAAGAGGTTCCACCTCCTTCCAACTCATCATATTTTGACATTGTTAAAAATATGCATTCACTTGTCTTAGCCATTTTGAAGGCTTGCATGGATTGAGGTATGAATAAAAGGATTTTATCCAAGGATTAACGAAGATTGCATATAAAACTTTGATGGAATAACTAAGCCCAAGATTAAATATATATTTTAAAGATAATTATGAGTTGCATGCTTATATTCCAATTCAATTTCTTCAAGGATCCATTTGGATTCATATAAAGTGGTGCATAGATTGATCCCAAGAGAGAGTGTGGACTTGAATGAAATGCTTAGTGTTGTAATACTCTAGTTTTTTATCCGTTGAATTTATTGTATCATATTATGAATAAATTGTAAATTCATGATTATAATGATAGGATTGAACCCATGTGATATTAAATAAATGATTGTGTGTAAATGATGTAATTACGCTTTTATGGAACTTATGTTAGTCTTAAATTGTTGCACTCAAATATAAAAATATATTAATGTTGTAATATAATATAGAATGGTTCAAGATGATTGCAAAGATCATGAGAGGTGGTATGATTTCAAAAGAGGGGAAGGGGAAAGGATGTCAATAGGGAAATATACCTCTATTTCCAAGTTTTGGCATAGGAAACCATTTATTGTCCATCATGTGCCTTAAATGAAGCCATCTATCTTATTTAAATTATAAATCCAACCATGTAGAGGTTGGTGATGAAGTATACCTCACATAGTAATTGACACATGGGATGAGTATAATCATTATAGGGAGGTGTAAGAGTACTTCATTCTCTTACCTCATTGGATGACGATCTCTCATTATCATTATGATTCAAATTCCGATGATTAAGAGAGAGATTCCATACTCTACAATTCTCATGTTTAATTTTCCATTGTTAAGCATATATCAACTTTTGATGAATGACCAAAGAACACCATGATGAAAATTTTGTTCACCTTGGTTAGAGATATATATGTTATTAGTGAGAATAGAGGATAGGAAAGTTAGTTAATTAACCTCCATCATTGATTATTATTGGCCAATGGTTGTTTGAAATCCAAGGATTATCAACCTAAGTTTTTTGAGGAATGTAAGTATCTAATTAGTGTTTCTACTTATGCTAAAGAAAATTCGAAGGGAAACATATCCTTAATGGAATACTAAGAAGAGAATGAAAGATCTTCTTTGTATTGTTTGAAATAGTGGAAGAGTTCCATGTTCAATTTATGGTTGAGTGATATTAATAGAGTTATCTATAATGGGTTGACTGATTGAGCCATGAGATTAAATAAGTTGGTTTGAGTGAGATAAAATCAGATAGCATGTTCATTCGCCCAACACTAGTAGAGTTTGGGCAAATAAACGACTAGGTCACTAAAAACGTTAGTCACAACAATGTTTTTAAGCTAAATACTACTAAATTTGAGCAAACAACTAAAAATGATTAAATTAATGACTGATTTAGTTACGGTATAAAAAATACCGCTAGATAATAAGTGACACAATTATAAATGACTACGAAAATGACTAATTAGTCCAGTGATAAAAAATATGATTAGATAGCAACTACAAGATCAATATGAAAATGGAAAATCACAATTTTGATAATCACATATTATGATTTAGTAAATTTTAAGATTAAAGCGGTATTTGAATCCATCTACAGTGTTAAAATTTACTAAATCATAAAATAATTAGGGGGTCTCCGAATCCATATGCAATGTTACAATTTATTAAATCATAAAAATTATTTTATGATTTAGTAAATTTTAATGGAGCAAGCTAATTATGGAGCATTATTCCCATTCCAATAAGTTATTTGATGAAATATGGTAATAAAACTTTTCAATTTTGACAATCAAATTGTGCATTTTTAAGCATTTTAATATTGCAGATGGATCATTCAGAAACCCTCATTTTCCTTGGACCACCTCCTTAGTGGAATTTTAGTGATTAAAACTTGCAACTTCAATATTCTATTAAAAATTCTACCGGAATTATATAAAAAACTTGCAGGAAACACAGGGAAGAATGCTCCATGAATAGCTTTCTCTAATTTTAACACTACATCCATCTAGAGTTCACATATAATATAGGGTGTGGGTTTGGGTGAGAGTTCTCATACAATATTATATGTGCACTTTGAGAGTGAGGATGGGGGAGAGTTAATATGTATTAATAATATATATTAATAATATATTTTAATATACATGTACATAATATTAATACAATATGTTAATATATAGATAATATGTGAGGTTTATAATATATATAATATCAATATTATATGTTAATATATAGTATTAATATGATATATATAATATGCATGTAAGATACTAATATGTATAATATATATAATATTAATATATATAAATTTGATGTATAATATTAATAATATATTTGAATATATAGATATATAGTATTTTATATATGTTATATATATTATTAAACATTTAATATATATCTAGCATGTTTTTTTTGTACTAGGGGAATTGACAACTGGAATGGGGTTGGTACTCATGTGATTGTTATGCAATAAATCCTAGAAAAATAATAAAAAGAGCAGAAATAGACCAGAAGAGAGTAATGCATGCCTAAATAAAGAAGATAGAACATGAATAGAAAGCCTCTTTAAGGGGGAATTTAACTTCCTTACAATATTGTACCGAGTACACAAGACAAGACAAGACATAATGATGACTAAATTAAAAAGGTATCCTTCCTATATATAAGAGACAACAGGGTAACATTATAACTAATAGACCCAGTCCAACATCAACAATATAATAATACTAATAAAAATTCCACTAATGAACCAATCTCACATCAAGAATAGGTAATGGGACACAATATAGGGGTAATGCACCCCTAAATAGGGGGTAATGTGCCAAAATTTAGTGCTTAACATGAAATTCCCCTTCATACAAGTGTTGTCCTCAATGATTGGTTAGTTGTGGGTGATTTTGTACAAAGGACTCATATTCCCATGTCGAATATTCAGCGGATAAGCTCTTCCACTCAATGAGGTACTTAGTGATAGCCTAATTGCATAGCTGTTTGTTCCTTGTTTCAGTGATTTGTTCATGTTCAAATATGAATTTTCCTTCTTCATTAAGCTCCAACAATATAGTTTGAATTGGGATCTTGTCTCCTATTACCTTCTTTTATAAAGAAACATGGAAAATTGGGTGTACCCTTGAATATGAAGGGAGATCCAATCTGTATTCCATTCTACCAATCTTATGCAACACTTTATAAGGACCATAGTACTTGGGTGCTAATTTATTATCCTTGTTTAGTTTCTTGAGGGACATCTATTTGTAAGGTTGTATCCTCATAAATACCCAATCCCCTTCTTCAAAAATCCTTTCACTACGAAGTTGATCTTCTTATTCTTTCATCATGTTTTTTGACATAGCTAGGTTGTTCTTTAGTAACCGGAGATCTTCTTGTTAGTTCTCTAGGTGATATTCCACAACTTGAACTTTCAATTTTCCTTTTAAGAGATATGTGATAGATGGAGGATGGCACCCATAAAGTACCATAAATGAAGAACTTTTTTATGATGTGTGGAAGGAAGTATTCTACCACAATTCTGCAAAAGATAACCATTTCACCCATTGTGTTTGTTTATCTGATGCAAAGCATCGAAGATAGCCTTCCAAACATTTGTTTACTCTCTCAGTGTGCCCATCAAATTGAGGATGATAAGATGAACCATGATCCAACTGGGTACCCAAACAAGAAAATAATTCAGTCCAAAATTTTTCAGTGAAAATTGGATCTCTATTACTTGCAACAATATTTGGGTTTCCATGTAGCTTTTGAACTATTTCCATGAAGGTTGTAGCATCTTTAACTGCATTAAAAGGGTGAGAGAGTGCACAAAAGTGTGCATACTTTGTGAGTCTATAAACAACCACCATAATAACATTATTTCCTTCTAAATTGGGTAGACATGTGATAAAATCCACTGAGACTTCCTCCCAATGCTAACAAGGTATTTCTAATGGTTGTAAAATACCCAGAGGCTTAACTGTTTCAACCTTATTTTGTTGCCAAATCAAACATTCTTCCACAAACCTTTGAACATCATATTTAAGACCTTCCAAAAAAAATTCCTTCTTAACCCTATGGTACATTTTCAGGAATCTAGAGTGCCCACCTATAAGAGAGGTGTGTAATTCCAAAATGATATTTTGTTTGAGTTGGGAGTTCTTACATATATATAACTAATCCTTATACCATATTGAATCATGTTTCCACACAAAAGTATTTGATACACTAGGATTATGTTGTATCTTTTGAATGAACATCCACACCGATAGGTCATTCTTCCATTCTTCTCTTGCTACTACTACCCAATCGGGATGTATAATTGAAATCGCATAGAGAAATGCCTCCACATCCTCATATTTTCTAGAGAGTGCATCTTCCACCTCATCTTGGTTCCCTTTTTTTATAGATGATTTCACAGTCATATCCCAACATTTTTGTTACCCATTTTTGTTTCAAATATAGTCTCTGTTTCAAGACATATTTAAGACTATCATGATTTGTTTTGATTTTGAAGTGCCTACCTATTAGGTAGGGCCACCATTGTTTAAGTGCATGAAGTATTCCCATCATTTCTTTCTCATAAATGGGTTTTTTCAAGATCTTTCCCTTGAGTGGTGGGATTTTGAAAGCAAGGGGTTTCCCTTCTTGCATTATAACAAAACCAATTCCATTTCCTAATGTGTCACATTCCACAATGAATGTTTTTGTGAAGTCTAGTGTGGTCAAATCAAGAGCTTTGCACACTACCTCTTTAAGTTGTTCAAAATCTTGAGTTGCTTCGAGAGTCCTAGAAAATGATTCCTTATTTAATAATGTTGTGAGAGGTTCTACTATTGTTCCATAGTTTCAAACAAACCTAAGAATCCTCTAAGATTCTTTAAGGTTTTGGGAATAGGCCAGTCCAGTCCAACATGGCTTTAATTTTGTTAGGGTCTACCTTCACCCCTTCATGAGATAAAATATGGCCCAAATACTCTACCTCTTGTAACCCAAAGAAACATTTGGAAGGTTTTGCATATAGTTGTTGCTCCTTTAGTAGTTGTAGCACCCTGTCAACATGTTGAACAGGTTCTTCCCAAGACTTTCTATATATTAGCATATCATCAAAATATACTAACATAAAATTTCTATGGAAGGGATTGAAAATGGAATTCATCAAAACTTGAAATGTGGAAGGTGCACTCGTAAGGCCAAAATGCATGACTAGAAATTCATAATGACCTTCATGAGTTCTAAAATCTATTTTTAGGATGTCTTCTTCCTTCATTCTAATGTGATGATACCTAGAACGGAGATCCAACTTTGTCAAGTAAACTGGACCATATAGTTCATCTAGCGATTCATCAATGATAAGAATGGGAAACTTATCTTTTATGGTGATATTGTTGAGCTCTCGATTATATGGACATATACACCATGATCCCTCCTTCTTGTGTACCATGAACACTAGTGCAGAGTAAGAACTTTGACTAGGATGAATTATGTCATCCTCTAACATTTCTTCAACCATACGCTCAATTTCACTCTTCTTCCCATAGGGGTATCTTTAAGGCCTGATGTTAGGAGGAACACTACCAGGCATTAAGTGAATAACATGATAATAATATTTAGTAGGTGGATAACCTTTTGGGATATCTTAAAATACCATGGAGTGCTTATCAATGACCCTTTGGAGATCCAGGGGAATAGGAGGCTTAGAAGATTGAACATCTAGTGAGCATAATTGTTCAATTACAGCTTTATGTAATTTTTTCATTAGAACTAATCACCTTGCTTGTATTCTCTGTGACACCTCTTAACTCAAATTATTTTCCTTCCCATGAAAATTTCTTGAAAATTTAAAGCTATTGTTTGCAATGATTGCAACCATCGAATGCCTAAGACAACATCAACACCACCTATTGGGATAACAATCATTGGACTATTCTATACATATTCCCCCATAGTAATATTGATATTATGACATTTCCATGAGCAATGGATAGTTCCTTCATCTACAATAATTAATTCAAACTATGGTGCTGGGAATACATAGCAATTTAGAACTTTGGCTAATTTACTATGAATGAAATTATGGGTACTACCAAAATCAATCAACACTGATACCTTTTTATTTTTGATATATCATTTGATTCTTCATAGTTTGAGGAGTGCTATTATAGCCAATGCATGAAAATATATGGTGGGATTCAACTCTTCATAAGTAGTCTCTTCTATTTGTTTAACAAGATATGGTTCATGTTCGTTTGATTCTTCCTCTTCGTAATTAATATATAACAATTTCTTCTCACCACACTTATGTCCCTTAAAATAATTGTTGTTACATTTAAATAATAGACTTTATAATCTTCTTTCATCCAGTTGTTGAGTTGTCAACCTTCAAAGGTTGGTTAAAAGGAGGAAAATTATTCTCTCTATATGTGTTGGAGGTGGTATTTCTAGTAGTCATCGTCATATTTTTACTTTCAACCTTCCTTGCCACCATGAAAGCATTCTCTAAGGATGGTGGTTCAAAGAGATGCACCTCATGTTGAATTTTATCCTTCAAGGTTCCAATGAAGAGATCCAATAGATTATCTTATGATCTTTAGACTAAGACTTAGCTTCTGAAACTGCTTGATGTGCTATGTAACTGAATATTTTTGCTTAAGATTTATCAACTGGATAAAGAAGGTGTTTCTATTAACACCCCCATAATGTGAAATCAATTCTTTTATGAATATATACCAAGAGATAATAACGTCCTTTTTACGATCACACAGCCATTGATACCATACAAATTGATCCGGATCTAAATATAAAGATGAAATATTTACCTTTTACAAAGTCGACACTTGGTGTAGATCAAAGAATTGCTCCATTTGAAATATCCATGTTATTGGATCATTGCCATCAAACTTCCTTATGTCAATCTTAGGGATTTCCTATACTCCTTGGGGACCATCCTAGGTTACTTCCATTCAATAGAATCAATTCCTCTTGGAATATTCTTATTAATGGAAGGTTTTTCAACATGGACACTGTCTTTACCTTCCTGAGTCCCTGAGATACATCATCACTTGTAAGGGTATTTTCCTTTAAATTCTATAGGAGATTAAAAATCCTTTTCCTACTCCCCTCCATCTTAGTATTGTGTAAATAGTTAACTCTTAAGGTGCCCCCTCATAGTTTTGGCGTGTGTGTGTGTGATGAGGGGGACATAAATGCCTTTTGTTCCTTATGTTGTATTTATATAAAAAGAGACATTATCTAAATACACAATTCTTTTTACTTTATAAGTTATGGGTCATTTAAGTGATGTATTTAATAATTAGTTTTTTAATTTTTAAAAGTGCATTTAATATAGACCCTATATCTTGTAATCTAATCCTAGCCCTTGGATGTGTAGTTAGGAAGTTATATACAAAAACTAAAGTATAAAACAATGAAAAGGGAAAAAATGAGAATGCAACACAACCAAGAAGAGAAAGAGGAGAATGTGAAGCAGAAGGAATGTTCCCAAGGAAATATTGGGCACATTTCTCAAGAAGATTTAACATCACATTTCCCAATACAACTAAGAAGGGTATCATACAATTCTTTGACAGTACTATATAACAACATGTGTAGGAACAAATCCTAAGGAAACTGTTTGTGCATTTATTTGAGATTGTCCAGACAGTACGATGAAGGTATTATGGCATTTGTGGCACAAATTTTGAGGACAAGAAGTGAGCAGGACATATAATAGGTACAACACATGTGGACAGCTCATACAATGGGGCGTACTGTTATTCATTGGCATGATTTTTGAGGTAGATGTATGCTGTTATAATTTTGTGAAATTTTGTCAATGTGGGAAAGAAGAAAAAATTATGTGTAAAGGAAATTTTTGAGTTTCTCCCTTTGAATAAAAACTTTCCTCTTTGTGTTTTCCCTAGGTTGGGGTTTTTACCTGGTTAAGATTGACCAAAGGTATAGTTGTGTTGAATGTGGTTGTTCAATTTCTTGGGTTGAAAAGTCTTTGGCATGGTGTTTTAAGATTCAAAGTTTACATGTGCTTCTTTAATTTAAAACTTAGTAGTTGAAAGTGTTTGACAAAATGTTTGAATCACAAACTTGATAATTTTCAAATTTTTTCTTCATGGTATCATAACAATATTGAACAAAGAAGTAAGCTAGTTTGTTTCACACCAGGTTGAAGTTTTCAGTCTTGAAGGTAATGGCTACTAGCTTAAGGTTTGAGGACCAATTGCTAGTAGATGTGAACATTTTCCCCACGTCAAATATTCGTTATAGCGACGAACAATATAGCATATTTTTGTGGAAAACAATTTCGTTGATATAGGGACCATACATAGACAACACACGATGTGATTGGGTGCTGCTTAAAAACCCCTTATTCATCATTGTAGCGACGATAATTTGTCGCTATAGCAACGCCTATTTGTCTCTATAGTGACGTCACCGCGTTTCTATAGCAATGTTCGTCTATTGTTACAACAATGTTTGTTTGTTTCTATAGCGATGTACTGGCATCACTGCACCATGATCTAGTCATGCACATAAAAACAAATTTTCTATACAAGCGATGGTAAATTATTTCCCAAAAAGAAACTATCGACAAATTTTCTATACAAGCGACAGATTATCATTGATATAGAGATGGATGATCATCACTAAAGAGACACTTTCTGTGTATTTAAAAAAAATTATGTTATTACCAACTTTCAAAATTCTCATAAAAAGCTATGACTCTCCAAAGCCTCCAAACTATAGCTAGGGAATCCATCATCAATAACTAGCCCTAACTAGTAATACAAGGGCTTGGAAAGGAATCTCTCCAAGCTAAGTAAGTATACGTATCAATAAAGTAAATAAGGTCTGATGGGGGCCGATAACAAAGCATGATCCAGTGAATATGGTAACCACATAGCTATGATTCCATTACTTTGGTAGTAGTTATAAACCTAAGACTCAAATAAATCACATGGAATTCAATATGAGCTAAACTCACTCTATTGAATCATAAGCAACTCGTAATCAATGCAAGTGAATATGTTTATATAGGGTAGTTAAGTAAACAATACGGTTATAGAGTAAAGTCATAAAAATAATTACAACATCAAACCAATAGTGTAGAAAAAACCCTATACTGTTATGCAAGTAGTATACATATCAACTATATCATTTCTTGTAACTAGTATAACTCTATTTATCGTCATAATCAAGGAAAATTTTAAGGGAAAAACTTAGTCCATGGGGGAAATTAGAGGGGTCACCAAAAAATAGAGGGTGAATTTTTAATATAGAAAAGTTTTTTGAATTTCAATAGATTATCCCAATTTTTATTAAACCCCAAACCATGTGAAATATATTAGTCAATAGTGTGAGAGAGGGAAAACCAAAATTTTCCCTTTAAAATACAACGAAAATCATGTGCTCGCCCCTGATTTTTGGTAATGGAGGAAAACAACTACTGGTTCTCCCTCATTTTTAGTAATCGATGGAATAACATTTACTGTTAGACCTTGATTTATGGATCTTAGGGTAAAGATCAGTGAAGTCGCCCCAATTTTATGGGTCCTACTGCAAATTTCAATTAGTTCATCTTCGATTAGGGGATTTGGAGCAATTTTTTCGGAGTATCGAGCATTCAGGGTTGATTTTGCCTAAAATCCACCTTGGTCCATCAATTTTTCCTTAGTCCATCTATTTTTTCTTAATGGAATTTTGAAGAGTGATTTTTCCATCAATAAACTTTGAATTCGGCGATTTTAGCCCCAAATTTGTTAGGTGAAGCATTTTGTTCCATTGAAGAGTGATTTTAACCTTCAGTCAACTATGAATTCGACCATTTCAACCCCAAATTTGTTTGGCAAATAATTTTTTAATTCCAAAATGTTCCAAATTCAGGAAAAATTTGAAATATTGGGAATACATTTGTCCCTATATAATGCCATAGGAAGTAGTAATTCACCTTATCTGAAGAATCAACAAATATTTGTTTATTTTGATTACAATTTTATAGTGGCTAAGTGGAAATAATTTTGAAAGTGGTTGAGTGGAAAATCTCTGCATTTGATTAAGACTTCAAGTTTCCTTCGGGTCTGGACTTTGCATCAAGTTTCCTTTGGGTCTAGACTCTGCAATCTTTACGGAGGTTAGTGAACTTTATGTGTCTGTCATTCAAATGAGTTTCTTAGATTTTGTATCTCCTTAATGCATACAAATGTCGAATTAATCTAGAGTTTTAATTGCATACTGCTTATGGTGTCCCGTGGGGAGTTATTATTTATTTGCTTTCTCCCTTGGGACCTACCCTGCCTCCTTTGCTATAGTCATATATGTCACTATACGACTCATCTGGATCCACTTTATGAATTCATTTTGAACTTTATATTTTTCCTCTATAGAATTCTTTTCTTAGTGTACTCTGTTCCATTGAATCTATACATTGTAAAAATCTTTAATTCTAGTGGTCACGGATCTGGACTACAGTCCACACTTGTCTCATAAGAATCCATCATTCTATTCCTTAGTATTCATAAACCTTAGCTTAGGACAAGGTTATACATTAGACCTTATTGGTCAAATTTATATTGCATGTGAATAGCATTGTAGAGATGTAGTTGCTTTCTCTCATGGATGTACAGGTTTTCAAATTAAACTGATTCTTAAGTTATGTAAATTCTAGAGATTCAACACATCCTGCTATCTCCCTTCTGCAAATGCCTTTCTTTTTACAACGATGGTCTTTGGTGGCTGTGATATATTTTGACCTTGTGGTTTACTATTGTGCCTTCAACAATTTGCAATATGAGAAGATTGTAATTTTTTTTTTATGTATAGATTTCCTGTGGGTAGTCAAGTTTTGGACATACAATGAAACTATGTAGTTAATAATGCCCCTTTTCAGTACAAATTTGCAAAAAAATTGTTTCAACAGTAGAGTAGTGTATGAGTCATGATGTCTTGAATAGTTGGTTTTGAATAAATCACTACCAACCAAAGTGTGTGGCCACAGACCATAACCAAACCAGCTTTGACACCTCTTGTGGTGTACCTTACAGTCTTCCTTAATCAATAGGTGGTCTAGTATTTTTACTGTGTAGGTATTTCCTAGTCTTCTATTGTTCCATGTGAAGAATACATATTAAGGTTTTATGCGTATTAGTCTATTGAGATGAATGGAGTGAATTAGGTTCCCATTTGCTCGATACATATAATTGTTTTATTTCATTTCATGAAACCCTAGAGTGGCATTTAGGACCTAGGTCACCCCCAACATTACAAGGAATTGTTGGATATTCTTTCTTTTCTTATAGAGATTTGACCAAAATCCTTGTTTCTCCCTAATTTGAGGATTATTATTATTTGAAAAGTGGATATAACTTAATATGGGTTTGTCACTGGACATTCTTGAGTGTTTCAACAACCCTCCCCCCTGCCTTGCATGTTGCTTGATGAACAAGTAATATTTGAAGATAATTGTTTCTTAATATAGGTTTTTCACCATCTGAACTTTGTCGAGGGTTTCAACGCCTTATCCCAAAACAACCCAGCATGAGCACAAACTCATTGATACCGAAATCCAAAATTGATTGTACATGCATCATCCTATTTAGGGAAAACTCCTTCTTAGTGTATGGGGAACTATGTATTTTTCCCTTTTGTATGTAGGACTCATATGGGCTTCTAGTCAAATTTTCCAATCTCAAAGAAATTGTGAGAGGAATTCACCTTCCAAAGGACAACACTATTTTGCAAGTTATAGTCCTATGAATTCTTTCCATAGTAACACCCCTAAGCCATGGAACCCATGCTTCATTTTATAGGTTTTGAGAATGAATAACCTTCAAAAATTAGTGATACCTCAACTCTAAGTGTGTTACATCAACATTTGTTGGGATTGGTAGTTTATGTGGTGATATCCTTTACAACCTTCAAATTATATTTGAAATTTTTGTCATCTTAAACCAGCCATCCCATCTATAAATGAGTTAAAACTAACATACTTGCCATGCTATCCCAAGGAAGCAGAACTAGGAAGCCATAGACCTTTTTCATGATTTTATTACTTGAAACTTAGCCACCGCTTCTCTTTGTTAGTTTAGTCCTTAGACGATGCTTCTCAATATATTCTACAAATCCTCCCTATTTGCTAAAACTACAAATACTGATTACAGAGATTGTTACAAATCCTTTTTCAAAGGCATCTTGGATGTGCCAAGTTTATCTTCAGATATATCTCCTTAAATTTCTACATAAACTAGTACATGTAGAGTGTGTTGCTTTGTATTTGTGTTTACACTTCAATGCTTCAATTTTTCATGGATTCATGACTTCATTGCAAATTTGCTTCCAAGCATCATCATGGCTTTTCTCATTTTCTTTATGAGTCTACATTTAAACACCCTCAAACTTTGTTCACTATTTGTCCAAAAACCTATATTCAACGTTTTGCGAGCATTTTGATAGATTGGCACGCATTTAAGTATGCTTGCATGCATTTTTAGGTGAGCCTGTAGGAATTTTAACTTTCCTAGAGGGCATTTTCCTAAGGCCCACGAGAATGTTTTACTTTCCTGGTGAGCAATACCTAAGGTCTGCGGGCCCGCGTGCATTTTTGTTGTGCAAGCATGTTTGTCACCAATCCTGTGCAGGCATGTGCATGCATTTTCATTTTCCAACTACAATCATTTTCCTTTTCCAATTGCAAGCATTTTATTTGCCAATGTGGGAATTTTACTTCTTCATGCATGCTAAGATATTTCCAGATTTCATCTTTTATCATACTTTCTTCATATTTTAATCCAATATAAATACTGGAACTGTGGTCTTTTGAGACAGGATGTGACATGCCATAGCTTCATTCTCTATTTACATAAGCATACTTGGAATAAGATCAATTTCATATAGAAATAAAAGTAATTCCAAATCTTGTAACAGCTGAAAGTAATTGCTCTACTTCAAGGATACCATAGACAAAGATAGATTTATGAGAATACAATGTCATCATAGAATTCTGTTAAAATTCAAGAAAGACTCCTTTAAGTCGATATCCAAGTTCTCCATGAACCATAGAGGTCACCATGCATTAATCAATACAATGTTGTAGATGCACACTTCATGTTCATTTGTTGACTAGTTTAGAGCACTCCTTTTTACTGCCAAGGTCATATGATCACTTCAAAAATTACCTTCACTGGGTCTGAAAATGACCTTTTTGCTGCCAAACTATTGTTCAAGTATTACTGTAAAAGATCTTAAAAAAATGCTGCAGAAATCACCTTCACATTTGTTATCTTTGCTTTATCATGTAGGTACCTTGGTTTTTGTCCATCCTCATGCCATAGTAGGGCTATGCCTGGGTTTCCATATTCCTGTCATGTGACCTATTCTCTCAACAAAAAATAAAAAATTCAAACTTCATCAAATAATGTTAAGATTGTTGCTCCAATTTCCTCATGTTCTGCTGCTTAGAAACATTCATTATGAGGTTGTAAAATGAATCACTCAAAACCCAAGTCATAGAGATGCTACAAGACTATCATAAATACTCTTCAATTCATTTCTCCTCTCCAAATCAATGGTGTGAATCTTAGCTAGCTTATACAAAGTTACAATACATGTATGGAAGTGCATTGATTCCCTGCCTATTTTCCTCAAGTCTTTGAAAACTACCATATCAAATTTTAAAATGCTCTAACCCTTCAATCATCTCTTCCTACTAAATGTAAAGTGGATGCAGTATACAAAATGGATAATCCTCAAACTGCAATCAGAAGCACTAGTTAACTGATTGATAAGTTACACCAAGGTCACTACAAATGATGTTTAAATTTTTTTAACTGTAGCATTTGATTATTGGAAATCATATTCAAGGATTAACAAATATCAATTCATGGAATAATTTCACATCGAGGCGTAGATGAAAATTTAAACCTAGTAAACTAAACCCATCCATGAAAAATAGATACTAAGGAATGAAAATTCACATTGGTAATTTGGTTGTTTATGCTAAAGAACTTATCTTACTTTCATTTGCATGTTATAAATATTTACATCATGATTGTGGTTAACTGTTGCTAAAAGTGAACGATGAAGTTGGGATTGATTGACACACATTAAGGATGATTGGCACCAATCAATAAGTTTACAAGTTCACAAAATTAGTACAGTAACCAAGTACAAAGATAACACAATGAGCTCCATTTTCTTGCACTTAGTCGAATAACCAAGACACAAATCTTCCACCGACACGTGGTTCACATGTCCATCCTAGTAATCCAAGATCAAAGACAACATAATAAATTGTTTTTTCTGTCACTTTGTATTTCACCAAGATGGAGATAGAGTAACAATGATGCAATAATTATTTGTGCTTCAAAACAACATATTATTTTGATACAATCTAGAGTTCTTTTTCCCCGATATAGTTTTCACAACTTCAAAATATATGTGTGTAATTTAGTGTGAATCTTATTCGTGTTTTTCTTTTGATTTTACTATCTATAATTGAAATTACTTGGTTGAAAACGAGTACAATTGTATGATAATGAAAAGGCACAAAATAAAACCATAGTTAAGAAAATATATAGATTTCTTCCCTGCCATCCAAGTTGATTCAGTCTAACTTTAGTTTCTCAATCAAATCTAAAAATTATGCCATTCTTTATGAGTGAATATTGCTTCCAATTCATCAACTATTAACAACTTGTTAATCTACGCAATGATATGCTAACCCAACACATTGATGTTGCTCGATTAGACCAAAGATCATACCAATTTAGCAGCAGAACCCAAATCATACCTAACATCATGTTCTTTAACTTTAAACATTGTGAGGTTTGGGTGGTCTTTTTACTCTCTCCCTTGAACTAGCCGTGGAAATATAAAACTCCTTAATTGGATTTCAAGTTGGTTTAGTGTTTTTTTTTTTTTTTTTTTGAACTGTAGTGATCGACTCTTCCATGCCTAGACTGCACCAGATTCTAGTTACCTTGCATTTTGAGGATTCCTTTCACTCTACTAAAAGTTTATTCTCCACGGTGTTTATAGAGATGGATCCAAATTTTCTCTTTAGATCTTGTACTCCCAACAACTTTGCACTAAAAAATATTTAGATCTATTCTTTAAATCTAGATCTTGTACTCCCATCAGCTTTGCATTAAAATAGATTTAGATTTGTTCTTTAAATATAGATCTTATATTCCCATCAGCTTTGCACTAAAATAGATTTAGATATGTTCTTTAAATCTGAAAAATTGAGCTCTTTAAATCCCAAAATTGAAGATATTTTTTTATTCATATTCTCTTCTTTTTATCTCTTGAAATATCCACTTGATTCTTCCTCTTTTTTCTTCTTCTAAAAACTCATATCTCATGAAGAACAAAAACATTGAACCCTCTTCCTCAAATAGAATTTCAACTTTTAATAACTGTTTACCAAAAGTAATACCCCAACAAACATGCACTGAATTTATTTCCTTTTACTTCCTGTCCTTGTAAATTTTTTATAGAGTAACTAGTCTTTGTTTTTCCCATCTATTGTTTTCAACATTCTTTAATCCCTTTTTCAAAGGGAAACTTCAATGACGATCATACGACCTGCAACTTCTGCAACTCCTTTTGCTCCCTCTAAATGCATAAATTCTATGGAGGCTTCTCACTGTCCTCCAGGAACGAAAAAAATTCACAAGGATTTGGATCACAAAATATTCCATAGATATATTATTGTGATGATGAATGAATATCTGTCAATATGGTTATATTTAATGCTTGATTTGATGGATATAGAGGAAAAATATTGAATAGTTTTTAGAGGAAATAATTGTCCTCTTACACATGGATCTGAATCTATTTAGACTACTAATGAAAATAATATGTACCTCGCTGGAGATACTGATTTTCTCTTTTGGATATGGATCCATATATATGTGTGTCAATAAATCCCAACTTCATTCACTTTTGGTAGCAGTTAACCACAATCATGATGTAAATATTTATAGCATGCAAATGATTGTAAGATAAGTTCTTTAGCATAAACAACCAAATTACCAATGTGAATTTTCAGGCCTTAGTATCTATTTATCATGAATGGGTTTAGTTTACTAGGTTTAAATTTTCATATAGGTAAAATAAATACAACATCATCTAAGTAATTTTATTAAGTCAAATTTTGTCAAGACTTAAGTTTTTATCTTTCAATGAAAAATTCGCCAAATTTTACAAGATTTTTAATTCTGTGAAAGATTCACTAAATATTATACAAGGTTTTCTAATTTTGTGAAAGATTCGTCTTATTTCACAAGATTTTATAATTTTGTAAAATATTCACCAATATTTTACAAGATTTTATAATTCCATGAAAGATTTGCCCATATTTTACAAGGTTTTATAATTCCATGAAAGATTCACCAAAAAATTATATATACAAACTATATTATTGATAAAATAGCCTTCACACTTTCTCATGTATCATGGGGATTCATCCATTTATTATATATATAAATTTTGGGGGGGTTCTTAAAATTTTCCCTGGTCATAGTTAAACATGAGTTGTAATCTATTATGGAATTAACACTACTTTGAGTTGAACAGTGTAAACATGAGCTTCTTGCTTATATGGTATCCATCATAAGTATAACCATAGTAAAAACCATAGACATATAATTATTAGGTATCAACTTGGTGATATCATTAGGTTTAACAGTTACTTAATTAGAGTGATACTTGTATTGGTTCTATATATCTTATAGAATATGCCTACTATTAACTATGAGTTTGGTTACTAATTACTTATACTAGTGATTCTACCATATTTTCTAACATACTTAATACTAGTACTCATAAGCTCTATGATTACTGTCTATAAAGGATTAGGGAGCTTTACCATCATATACATGATTAAGTAGTTGTATTACGATATGGATTACTGGTGTTTAACTTCCTTATTACGGTTACTTATTCAAGCTCATGTTCATATATTAGAATCTATTAGGTAGTTACACAATCCACATAAAGCGAGATAAGTATATAGTGTTCAATGTATCACTACAGAAATGTTTCCATATTTATAACTTAGCTTATTCAACTAGTTACGTTCATAGATTGGTTAACATTAAAGCTCTATGGTTCTAGCTTAGACTTATACTAGTATGGTTATGTTACTATGATTATTGAATCTTAGGATCTACTTATACATCATAACTCTAACTTATATGGACATAGTGTAATCATTATCGATGAGAAAGAACTTGTTTACATAATGTTGAACACTGTTATATATAGAGAAATACACATGGTAGTTATGGGTATACTAGTAAGACAACTCTGATCAAGCTTGTTCAAATTCATGCTCTTGTAGATAGTATATAGATTTGGATACCATGCTTAATAATTATAGACCATGCGTACCGTTATTTACACCAATCTCTTAGAACATGGTCATCAATACTTATATAAGCTTCATAAGAGTAAGTGTAATAAGACTCATCCATTCAACGCAATCTAAACATGTTGTGAGATTAAGTCTCACCAGTAGAAGTGATTTTATAGTACTCAATCATTATGGAGATTACACAATAAATCTCATTACTCTATGGTATGTTACTCAAAGCATCGAAGGAATGGGAACCATTGTTTTACTAAACATGTATTGTATAACCGTAATGATTAGACTAGTGAATGTTTTGTAATCAAATTATGTTATACTAGCTGTGAACATGCGAAATGTATGATAAAAATCAATATAAGTAGTTCCATAATTACATATGAATTATCACATCATTACTATGTATAGAATCAGTACTCTAAAGATGATGGTAAAGTAAGCATCATTAGTTACAAGTAGGATAAGTAATCTTAGATACTTTGATTCATATATGCAAGAGATATGATATCAAATAAGTGATCAAGCCGTATTACTATAACTATTAAGGTATCATAATCATAGAGTGATTTTCTTAGGTTACTGATTACCTTTTTTTCCTTATAGATTTGGAACATACTAAGTAGTATAAGGGTGATTCCCATTACTAGCTTAATGATAAAACACACGGTATTCCTATCATATAAGCTTAGGGTAAATATATTGGTACAATATAAGCCTATTACTTTGAGGAAAGATCTTGTTTACTTAAGCTATACCAATTCCATTGATTATGTGAAATCAATGTTATATGTTATCAAGCTTAAATGGTGAACATGATGCTTTCACTATTAGTATATAGTTTCATGATATCTACTAGTACTACTATTTCCAACATAATCCAACACTAATATACAAATTTATTAGGGTTAGTAAGTGTGATACTAGTCTTGATAGTAATGCAAAGGATATATGGGTTATATTGAGCCATAAGGATGAATGAAACCCATAGACTTATGTAATACAATAAACACAATACAGGTCAAACTAAGTACATGGTTGTAATTGAGATGAGTAAACCTAAGATTACATATATATGTGAATAAGCTAAGAGTATGATGAGCTAAATGATGTGGTTCAATTCCACATGTTCAGTGATTAGAACGCATGTAAGTTATATCAAAGCAGTGTCTGCCATTACATATTCAACATAGCAAGTAGTAACCAGTGTGAACATAAGGGTTGTAACTAGTGTCATGAATATGGTGTAATCTAGGCATGTTTAGTATCAATACCATAGCTTACTAGTATTTCTCTTACTAATGGTTCCAACATGTCTAAGCTATGTACGTACTATGCACAATCTTGTAACTATTAACACGCTTCATGTTCATAGGAAGATGTATGTAAACCAAAGCACTCTTGTTTCAACCACTTATACTATTAACACCATTCTAATCATGCATCCTTGTTATACTTTTTACTAAAGTAGATCTAGTCCCATTCTTTTAGGATATGAGTAAATGTAAGATTAGTCAACTTCTTATTTAGATTAGTAGGTAGAACTAACCCTATGAGTTTAACCTGGATTCCTATGATTTCCATATTAGCTTATAGAGTGATAAAATCAAATCTTGTTTCCATAATATAGATATGATTAAAGTTACCATCTTAGTGATATTAGGTGGATAAGCATGACCCTTTGATTCAATGAAACTAGCACTATTACACTTATCATCTTGGAAACAACTAAGTTGGTATTAAGAGAAAGAAGAAATTTATCTAACTTTGGTTGTAGCATCATATTCATCCAAAGAGTTTTCAAAGTGGACAATGCCCATGATATATTTCCAAGGTTCATATAGTTCTTGTATTGATAATTCCTTAGTTTATTCTGTTAATTATACTTAAGAATGATGATGGATGCATATTACAAAGATTTTTTTAAAATAGTTGTTCATGTCAAGTTTCAACAGCTCTATCTCATTGGGATTTACTGGATTTCCATCATGTTTCCCGCCAACTTTAACTTAGGTTCAAAGATGACCACATATTAAAGTAATTATCAATGCTATTTGACCCCCTAGTCAGCAGGGATATGATTCTATGCTAGATTTGAAAACAAACCTATGCGTCAAAAGACAATTTCCAGAAATATAAGTGCTAATTATGTGGACTAGATCAAAAACAAGAATGATTTAATATTGAATCCTTATAGCTTTTCCACTGTCAATCAACATTAAATAAGAAATTTCAAGTGACCTACTACTATGGCCAATTATTATACAATATTAAAAAGAAAAACCAAATTAATTTCATACTAAAATTGATTAAAAACACTTGTAAGCCACCACAAGGAAGGATAGGAAAAATATAACCTATGTCTTTGTACATCTAAAGATTTTGAATAACAACCTCATCAATTGGGTGTACAAGATAGAGGACCTGTAAAGAAAAATAGTATGGGACAGTTGTCATGTTGTATGTATTACTACAATACAATAAAACTATGTCATTTTTTATGGAAAAGAAAAACCATACCTCAATATCCTTCATGTCCAGCATGTCCCAGAAACAATGAGTTACAATAACCATTAAAGTACTGAAAACATTAACAATAATGGAATTATCAATCTCTATCATGTCTAATTTGTTAATGAAATACAACAATACATAATAATAGCAATATATATCAGATCTGAACCAATTATAAACTCAACATAAGATGTTAGGGAAGACCTCCCTTATCCTAAAAAAAGTGCTTCTAAACAAACTTCAACCTCTTATCGTTATATTACTTGCATGAGACTCAACTAGACCAACATACTTGTGAAAGGAGAGAGCTCAGAACTGGAAAAGACCCTAAAATAGATCATCCAACCCTCACCAATAGAAAACAATAGCAGCAAAAAATTACTGTTCAACTCACAATAAAAAAATGACTTGAAAGTACTCCAAAAAATTCATATAAGGTAGCGCTATGGTGGATGGCACCTAAGGATGGATCTTAAGGTCAAAGCAAGGGTGGAAAACGCCCCTAAGGGGTCATGCTAGTCATCAACAAGCTAAACATCAACATTTAAGGGTTGTATAGCTCAATGCTACCATGCAAGGGTCAATCACGAGTCACCACAAGGATAAACATCACATACAAGTAAACATGTAATTCAACGTAATACAACAGCGAAACATGATATCATACTAGGCTCACACACATTAAGTCAACATGAGGGTAGTTTACCAGGCCTTCTCAACTGTATGTGGTCATACATCTCATGTGTCTCATGCAAAGAGTGGAATATCATGATCGTCATCACTCGATAAGGAAGCACACGTGGTCATATCATCTTCCTCACGTTAAATCAACAAGGGGTATCCATCCCCTTGAGGATAACCCTAGTCCTCAAAATATGTCACACATATTAAAAAATAATCTATGCAACAAAGCGAACAAAAATTTCACATATAATTTTTAAAAAGCACACATATAGGTATATTAATTGTTTTAATTAGCACAATACTATCAAACAGAGAGCTGCATTAATCATTAAAGTACTGAAAACAAAAAAATAATTACAGTAGCAATATATATCAGATCTAAGTTGTTAATGAAAGACAACAATGATAAAATATCAATAACATGAATATATTAGATCTAAACCCATTATAAATGATATGGGCATATCATCTTCCTTAGGTTAACTCAGGAAGGGTTGGTCATCCCCTTGAGGATAACCATAGTCCTCGAAAGATGTCACACATATTTAGAAATATGAACTAAGAAATAACATTCACATTATAAAGCTCAATTCTAAAATATGGCCATGCATTGACTAAATCAAGAAACTTGTAAAAAAACTGTAAATATTTCATTTCTTTATTAAGTCAAATACAAATCTTAAATGATTACAACTACATATTTTTTTGTTTTTTTTCATAAATTCCAAGATGTGGACATCTAATTCGTTGTCATTTCCCATTGTAGTTGTTGTGCCCTCTCTTTCTGTTGATTGTGTGGGCATGTTCTCCCTGTAGAGGCCTCAGATGGGTAGGTTGTTGGAATGGGTTCCAAGGCTCACAACAGAGGGGGAAAACCCATACTGAAAGGCTTCAAAAGGTCCTATGCAAGGACAATTCTATCCCCATCATGTTTGGAATAGTAATCTCCCACGGATATAAAGGCCTCCGCTGGCACTTATAGTTTTTTGATCCAAAAAGGATCTGTTTCCTAATGAAGGAAAAATGAATGTCTTAGATATTGAATGAAAAATGAATCTACCTAAGAGGGAAATATAATCTAAGTCAGTCCTGCTCTAAGAAGGTGTCTTGTTTTTTTGCAGGCTAACTTGAGATGAAAATAGATAAGCCTTTTATCAATTCAATATAAATGTAAAAAATATTAATTAATCATCAATTTAAAGTAATACTAACCAATTAAAATTGATTAACAGTAAATTAAATGTTTAGTACATTCAAAATTAACCTGTAACTGAGATGTCAATTAAAAAATTAACATCAATTATAATATTTCCTGTAAAACTATTTGTAGAAATAGATAACAGTTCTAATTGAATAAATTCATTAAAATAATACAGATACATAGATCATAATCAAAGATAAATCAATACTATAGATCAATGTATTTATAATTTGCAAAAGATCTAAACAGTGATGGTAAACAATCTGAAGTGGAAAAATCAATACTTATCAAAGAAACTTGATCAAAGAGGTAGAAGAAGATTCAAGAGAAAAACATAACTATATTATAAAAAGTATGCAAAAATTATAAACCCTGCATTTACTAGAGTGTCTCCAATCCCTTGAGCTGATTTTTTCCCTTCAACACCCCCCCCCCCCCCCATTACACGAGAAATCTGCCCTTTAAATAATAATTACAAAAAGAGTAAATCCCCATGAAACTGGGATTGGAAAATCCACATGAAACTAATGTCCAAGAAATTCTCACCACCTATTCCAAATTTGTAACAATTCATCTATGTTGGGATAATTTTCTGACTCAAACCCTAATTGGGCATCACACTTAAAATTTTCCATCTCGTTTTTAGCTAGCTTGTGCCAATTGCGGTAAAAAATGTGGATCTTTCCCTCAATAGCTTGAGGTTGTCTTATTAATCTATCCATGTCTTCAATACTGATATAGTAAAGGCATTGAATTTTCCCTTTGGCCTCGTCGCATCGACATTCAACCTGTTCAATCATTAATTTTGGCGGACAAGCATTCTCAATAAGATCCATGGTAGGGAAGTGCAATATCTCCATAATGTTTTCGACATCATACCATCAACTTCCACAAATAGCTTGTTCTTTCTGAATTGTATCTTCAATCATTTCATTTAAGTCAAGCCAAGCACGCAATACAATCCTGACTTTCTTCGGTTGAAAACTGCTAAGGATAGTGATATCCTCTGGTCTATCCTTCATATACCTCTTCCAGTCCAGAATATCATCATAGGAGCTAGAAGCTTGTTCTCTCTTGGTTTCCTGCTCCTCAAGGGTGGCAGACATTTTTTGAAAAACAACATGAGTCTCCATAATGTCATCCAATGTATTAAACACTTTAGTTAATAATTCATGGTGTTCTTGATTGATCTAGATGGCCAAGTCTTTAAACTCTTGCTGAGAAAACTTAGAAAAGGAAGAGGAAGCTACACTTGTAGTTGCATATTCACATTGTTTTTCAAGCATAACTACCCTTTGTGTAATGGTGGCATTTATAGCTTGTTCATCATGCATTAGCCTGGAGAGAAGTATTCCTCAGCTGTGGCTCTCTAAACCTGTCTTCAGAAGCCTTTTCAAGATTAGCAACATAAGTCTTATGATCCCTTTTGGTTCTATCCAGTTCTTCTTCTAGCTTCTTTATTTCTTCATTTTTCTATCAATCTCCATGCTCAATGTGTTGATTGCATCAATGTTTGCACCTGTAAATGAACCTAAATCTATAGCTGTATCAATTGCATCTATCTGGGGATCACCAGACTGTTGAGTCCAAATTATTTGATTAGTGACAGGTGCTTCCAGACCACCTTGATATCTGCTTCTCTTCATTCCTTTTCTAATCACTTCCTTAGATGACTTGCTATAGAAGTAATCCCCAAGAGGGACTACAATATCTTCTTCAAACTCAGCTACTGATTCAGTAAATGATGAAGTCTCATTCACTGTTGAAACCACTAAAGATGTTTGAGTAATGGTGGGAGGGGGTATGGACATGGTGATATGGGAGGTAGGCAAGGAAGAAGAGATGTTTTGAACAATTGTTGGTTCATATATTGAAGAAAGGATCAGTATAGAAACCTTAGAGAATGGAATGCAAATTTTTGCGGCTAGAAGTGATGATGAGGGTACTAAAATTTGCTCAAGAATAGGTGATGATGAAAGGATGAATGAGGGTAATTGCAGAGGGACTTTGAATGACTGGGTCTCTACAACAATAGATGGAAGCATGGGATGTTGGAATGAGATGGCTTGGATAGAAGCAGGTGTAGAGGTTAGAGTGTGATAGAGTTGATATAACAAGGATGATGGGATCTCCCTAACAGGAAAATTTGAGAGAGTTTGGATAGATGAGAGGAGAAATGTTGAAGTTGAAGAATTAGAAACAAAAGTGGATTCTAGGAACCTTGGATTAGGGATAGAATATTTTATTTCATTATCATTGAACAAATCTACAACTGTTTGCAAATGCTCAATTACTTCCTCCATCACAAGCATAGGGGAATGCACTTCCTCTTCAGTTTCACAGTCAATAAATCCTATGGTAGGGGTTTGAGAAGCAGTAAAATTAAATTTCTATTTTTTAGTCGACTTAGCCTCAGCTGCTTCTTGATCATCACACACCTAGTTAACTGCAATAGTTACTTGAGTGTCATTAGTATGCTTAGCAACCACAGTTACTTGAGTGTCCAATACTAAAGTCATCTATGCTAACTTATGCTTTGATTGCTGGGATGTCTGCATCATAGATTTCAATTGTTGAGCAATCTTTACCTGTGGAGGATCTTCCATAGGGATTTTACCCTTTTTCCCATCCGAATAAGTAATCACTGGTTGAACTTTTGCTTCTTGATATTCTTTCTATTCTTTGTCTTTTCTTACCTTTTTAAGGATGTCTAGCTCCATTTCTCTATAGCCTAGAACCCTAGTTTTAAACTCTTGTTAATGTTGTAAAATTTGGCTCTGTTCATCTTTTCTCTTAGCCTTGTCCAAGACTTCAAAAAAGGTATTCACTACCTGATAGATGGAGTCATCAGGAACTTCTTCATGAGCATAACCATTCTTGACAAGGTTTTGTTTGAAATGAGCATCAAGAAACCCCTTAGGGTCATGTTTTAGTTTAAGAGCAAAACCCAGTTTCAAAGAAACTATTTGGTCCCCTAGTACTACAGGACATTTTGAAGTTGGGATGACTAATGGCCCAATATCCAAAGGAAATTTAGGCCATGATTTCCTTTAGGACCAATGAGTTTTTTGTGCACACCATCAGTGACAGTCTGGAAAGAGACTTCTTCAATAACCAACCTATTAGGAACTATCCTAGGAAACATATGGACAAAGTTACTACCCCAAATTATGATGTATGAAAAGGATTAACCAACATACCAATCACCCATTGTGGCAATGAAGGTTTTGGCTTCAGCCAAAAAAGCAGGAGCTTCCTCTTTGAATACTGTAAAATAAATACTACCCAGAAAGTGTTCACAAATGTCTTAGAACATAGTTGCATAATTGGTATCCCACAGTGATAAATAATAAATAGGTACAAGAGGGGCCGGTAAAGTCCAGTTCCATCCCAAATTGGGATATTGGAATTCATGGTAGAACACATCAATGATAAAAGCTGAAAATGAGAAATTCAGCTTCTTTATGGTGGTATCTTTCTGATAATGTTGAATGGATTTTTTGAGCTCCAATGACAGGATAGACACCCAAGGGAAAGACTCACTAGTTGTTAGGACATGGTGGGTGATTAGAGCCCACTCAGGTTTAAACATAGAACCGTTTGGAAGACCATAAAGCCTACAAAGCATGAATGGAAATAAGGAAGAAGGCTCTCTAAACAAGGCGACCGGGTATAGGTTGTCAGCCCTCTATGAGAACTTGCTAGGTTCATTCATCCAAGACTTCAACATTTCGTTAAAGTTAAACCTGGTCTTAGAAAATTGGGTGAACTCAGTGTTAAGGGATTGCACAGCCGGTTTGAGAGCATAGGATCTGGTAAAAACCCCAGGACTAAAGGTAGCTATCTATGACCATGTGCTATCATTAAATGACCGGTCTTTAGGGTTTGCAGGGTCTACAATCCATTTAACTGCGTCAGTATAGGGAAGGATATCGGGCCTGGTAGAAATGGAGTGTAGCCCATAATCCCTAATTTTTTGATATGCCAACTGGTCATTTTGAATATATGACAGGTCATCGTTATCAAAATCGAGTAGACCCTGAGCCAGTCAATTTGGTAGGTTTCAGTAATTCTACCACTAGTGTCTGAGAAGATGCTGAAGTTCAGGTCTTTGGTCAGCATGTCTTTGTGAGTGTTCTTGCAACAGGTAATTTGTGCCATTTTTGGGAGGTTGAATAGCTCTACTTAAATGCATAAACATGAAATCAAGACCAATTGAGAAACATAGCAACAGTAAACAATAAAACATGGAAATGACAAAAAACTAACCTGAATTGACCGGAAGTGTGAAAACGATCCTGGTAATATTTGCAGTAAAAACCCACACAACAAGGTAAATTTTGATAATGAAAATGATAAATAAAATGCAAAGAACCCATATATTTATAGATTTTCAACGGGTCGTGTAGCAGGGATTTCTCCTCGCTATAGGGGCAGGAATGACTCCCTTCTATCTATAGGCCAGAAGGGTAGGTTCCTGCGTGTGAAAATGCTGTAAAAATGGAAAAACAAAATGTAAATGGATGGAAACTAAACTAAGAGAAGAAATAAGAGAATGGAGAAATGATGGTGAACCCCTCTACAAACAAAGGTTAGGGTTCCTCCTCCTATAACCTGCAAACAAATCCTAAGCTACAGTAAACCCTCTAAAACATGTTAAACATAAACCTACAAGTGAAAACATGGGTTAGAAAACAAAGAAAACTAATAAGCAAATGCAATAAATGACAAGCTATACCTTCTCTAGTGGAAATGGGCCACCATGCCCTAGCTTGTGGAAGCACCTCTCTTGGATGGGGGAGCTATGGCTCAATGGAGATGGAGGAGAGGGAGTGTGGGTGGCTTGAGAGGCAAAGGTCTCAAGGCATCCACGGGCAGCATAAAAATATGCAAGGGAGAAGTGTTTTGAGATTGACCCCCCACCCTCCTTTTATAGCTTTTTCTTGGGGTTTTAGGGTTTTAAGCCCTTGGTCAGGGATTTAGCCCCTTCCACCCTAAATTTAGCTCCTATTAGGGTTTTAGCCCCTTTTTGGGGGATTTAGCCCCTAGGAGAGTATTTTAGGCTCCTTTTTGGGGTTTTTAAGCCCTTTTCTTCATCCTTAAGCTATTTTGAGGGTGTGAGGGTCTAATGGAGTGATATGAGGGTCGTGAGATGGTGTCCTTGGGAGGTGTAGGCCATGGAGAGCTGAGTGGGGGATTTTTTGGGTGAACAGATTGCCCCCTGATGTGTGAGGGAAGGCGCTCAACGTATGGCCGACGGACATCATAGGATTTGCTGCGTAGAGGTGGTGCTTCCAGGGCTGGGGTATGGTGGCTTTTGGTTTTTTGTATTAATATGGTTCTCGTCAATGGGTGAGATACAAATGATGTGTGACATGTATATGGACGAGGTGGGAATTCCCATGCTCATGACAATGTCAAAAGAATAATTTGATCTATGCTCTAGAATACAAGAGCTGATTATATACAACTGATGTTACAATAATGGTTGCCTCCATGTGAGGCTGAATATAATGCTGATCTGGTACATTGGACCCATGGCATTCTCATGGAATTCTATATCTTCATGACTGACAGTCTGTTGGATTTGGAATGGTACATAGCTGTATGGACTCACTGATGGAGAGTTGGAGTCTCTGTGGTACAAGTATGCTGCATGAATCATGAATATATATAGAAGCACTGTTAGGGCTTCTGATCACTGTCTCCAATGCAACCCAGAAATCACAAGGGACATGAACCTGTTTAGGTCCCTCGAGTAGACTCATCAATGTGCTAGAGTCAGGTGACATCCGGGGTCTTTGACCAAGTACTGTGCGAACCAAACCCTATATGAATCTCAACGGTGCGATTATGAAGTTGAAGTCGAGCACATGAGAAACAACCATCCCAAGAGGCACTAAGGACTCCTCTCAAGTGGTCCAAGGAACTCATCAATGAGGTTAATGAAACCAAGATATAGGGACCTCTGGGTCTATCCTCTGGAATATGAGTGTTGGCATCGATAGAGGGAGACCTGCCCCTAGTCAAGGCAATGATATTTCCTTAACTAGGGGCGAGAGGGAGATAATCAAAAGTTGTGAAGCAATCTGTGGATTGACTCACTGAATTGGGGGGAGGGGGATGGAAAGAACTGAACAGGGGTAGGGGGAGTGTGGGAGACTCAAACTTCCTTTGTTCAGAGTATGATGGTAGGGCGGACCAGGTAGCAAATGAAACTTGACTCATGGGAATGGGATCATAGTTGTAATACCGGGAATGTCACTGCAGATGGGAAATACTTGGAGGAGGTAGACACTTTTGGTATTGATGGGATCCAAGGAAGAAACATTGTAGAGTACTCTGAACAAACGCGATCCAATGTGGGAATGCGGCCAAAATGTTTTCTATGGGGTGGTGTCTAGGGACACCGTTGTGGTACGATCTCGTGGACTTTTGGCAAGATCGAGAAAGTAAATGCTTGAAGGTGCTTTCAATTTTAGAGAGTCTGAAAGCACGAAGAAGACTCCAGTGGGGGATCTTTTTCGTTGGTAGTCTCCTGTGCCCGAAAAAGGATAAAAGTATACATAGGAGAGCTCGCCCATCCTATAGGGGATGAGAGACTTCTTTACCGTTGGTAGTCCAATCAGGTCGAAAAAGGTTAAACCTATAATGACTAGATGGTCATTCAGATACTTTTACGAGCATGAACGAAACCAAGTTTTCTCGGTAATCTTTTCTTGCTGAGAAGGCTGCAAAAGAGCTTAACGACAACCTGTGGTGAGATTTTTCACAAAGTGCGGCCCCTCTGCCCAAGAAAGCATAAAAGTATGCAAAGGGGAACGGTCTTGGCTTGAGTGTGCCAAGGATGTCCTTTTCAATTGATGGTCTACATGGTTTGCAAAAGGAGGTAAATGAGAGGATGTAGATGCCCTTTCCTATACTTTAACGAGTGGGAAAGGAAGCAGCTGCGCTCAACTATCTTTTCATTGTTTTAAGGAGTCAGAAAAGAGCTTAAATGAAACTCCAATATGGTCAATCGATTGCAGTGGCACAGGCAGTGCCCCATGTCAGGATGGTGGACAGAGGTCCAAAGGTCATCCGCACAGTATGGACAGAGCAGAAGGCTCTAAAACATACCAATACATGCACGAGATAGATCTCGGCAGAGGCTCGTGAGTCGGTGTGACAGAGGCATGCAAATCGAGGTGGCTCTCGGACAGAGGTCAGGAGAGCGTGTGTGTGTGTTGCGGTGGACAGACTTGACTACGTGCGATGTGAGTGCAAGTCTGGGGGAACTTATATGCCAAATACATGCAAGAAAAATAAATCATTTTGTGGACAATGGTCCATAGGTCAGCGTAAGGTGCGATGGATGAAGAAGACAATTATGTGTTAAAATAAAAAAAAAGTAAAAAATAGCATTCCTTAACAGGTGGTGGCCTAAAAACTTGCATGAGTTGCGTTTGGGAAGTGTGGTACAAGTACAGGTCTGTAGACACTTGTATCATCATGTCATGGCTTGTAAATTGGGGTGACTTGTGGGAAATGGTCCCGAAATTGGTTTGTTAAACATGAGACGATGGTCTCATTGGGAGATGGAAATTTGAGACCGTAGGTGTGAGACGTGTCTCGAACCGGTTCCGGGTGAATTTGGATTAGCAGTTGATGGTGCTACCCCTGAATTATGCTAAAAAATGTTGAAAAACAAGAAAGGAGAAAAAAAACAACGCTACAAGGGACTCATAGTGGTTATATCAGGCATAGACTCTCTTGAGGTGGAGCCCGTTTCACATCTTCTTTAAGAGTCGACTGTCTGAGTCAGCAAAGAGGTATGCCTGCTTACCGAGACGAAGGTCATTGGCAAGGCAGGATGACAAAATATGGTCTTTTATGGGAATAACCGATTCCACACTATGGTTTAAAGGGAATGGGGTAAAACTGGAGGTGGTCTTACAGATCTCTCTATCATCGCATAAGTGGTGCGGGGATAGATCAGGTGGATCTTCCATGACTGACAAGACGGAAGGGCAACTGGTGCTAAAGATCATGTAAATGGTATTGGTTGTGGCTTTGGTTGCCTTGCCCCCAGTCTCTGTTGGAGGAAGAGGGGTAGGATTGGAGACGGGAGGAGGCTTTGATGGACCTGGAGGTAGGTGCAACATCATCTCAATTGGATGGACATGAGTCAACACATCCTGGGGCCTTAGAGGTAGGGTAGGTGGTTCAAGGTACCACACATGATCTCCCAGTCTGAAATCATGTAGATTGCAGGTTTCCAAGACAGACTTACTCACAATCCTGGATGGTAGGAAAAAGAAAAGCAAAAGAAAAACGAAAAGGATCATGTTGAGTGGGAATGAACCCCACTATTTCCCTAGTAACTGAGGTTGAGGTTGCAATTGAGGTTACGGCTGTGGCTAGGGAAACAACGAAAGAGACAGGTCTGATGGACCATAGGTGATGGTGGAGACAAGAGGGTCTGTAGAATTGGACATCATGTAAATGGACATGATGTCTAAAGAAGGAGTTGGTGGGTGAACTTCTTCAATCAAGGTGATCTTAGACTCAAGGGAATGTTGGTGGAGGTTAGCGAGAGCCATTCGAAATTTGGGCAAGTCTTGGCAATGGTGAGAGTAATGTCCATACAAGTCGCAAAGAGCGCAAGCATGGTTTGTCCTTAATGGCTTGTTCCTGACTATCGACGCGGTTGGGAGTTCAACCATGGGGATGTTTTCATTTATATCCATGGCATCTAAATGCGCATGGATCATCGATATTTCAGGCCAGTTCTGATTTGGATGGCCCTTTTGCTCACAGATGACGCAAGGTGGGACTTGTCGTGGCTTTGCGGTGGCTTTTGGATTGGGGTGGTGTAGGTGTGGGTGTGGCGGTTGGATTCTGTGGCCCAAGTGGAGGGTGAGACTCGATCGCAATAGGTTGCACTGGGGTTAAAACAAACTGGGGCATTGCTGGTTGAGCTGGTGGATCAAGATACCACACGAGAATTCCCAATGTTAATTTGGGTAGGCTTAAGGTGGCCATGATTGGCTTGCTCATGAAACCAGGTGGGGGAAAGAGGAAGGGAATCGTATGGACTGGAGATGAGCCCATATAACTCCCGGCTAGTTGCATGTGGGGATGCAGTTGTGGTCGTGGCTGCGTGTAGTGCTGCTGCTACAGGTGATGTTGCAGCTGCTGTTGGTGTTGCGGCTACAGACGCTGTTGTGGTTGGGGCTGCAGCTATGGTTGATGTTTGGGTGCAGCGGTGTTGGATGAGACCATGCACAAGTCTGCAGTTTCATTTTGTGTCAGTGGTGGTGACACTAATGGGAAAGGAGCCGTCATGGTGGTATTGACAAACAACCCAGGGCCCACATTCAACAATGGGGAGGCCAGTGTGTTTTCAACCATGGGGTTGATTGCAGGGACAACATTGGCGTGTGTGGTTTCCCCTTGTGGCTCAACGGTGGTGATGGTAGGGATAACATTGGAAGGTGCTGTTAACCCTTGGGGATCATGATAAGTGAGCTGATCAACTGTCACAATCTTCCTTTCATGGGGGAACATCATGAGATAGAAGACAGTTGATGCGACCGCTCTCATGGCATACATATAACTTCTCCCGAGGAGAAGGTTATAGTCCAGTTGAGTGTTGATGAACCCTATGTCGATCAACACTATCTTACCGGCTAATGTGATGGGGACGTGGGGAAGGATTCCTTGGGCTTTAGTGGGATGTCCATCATAAGCCCACATAGTTGTGGAGGATGGTTGCAGAATTGGTGATCCAATTTTCTACCAAACCAAGGTAGACATGATGCACGTGGATGCCCCCTCATCCATTATGCATCGATGCACAACCAAATTCCGGATGGAAACCGGGATTTGAAAGGCGATGGTCGATGGCATGTGTGGTTCTTCATTCTCCATGTCGAAGGTGATAAACTTGGAGTCGAAGGGGTCTACTACCCCAAGGGTGGCTAGTAAGTCTTTTCGCTATGTTGGGCACGTTTCAAGTACCTCAAGAGTGGACATGGCTGTTGGCGTTTGGGCCAAATCATCCACAATGCTATAGCTGACTGCAGCTCTAGTCGTGGAATTATTGGTAACTCTGCATATGGGAGGGCACGAGAATGGGGGTAACTGAAGAGGTAGGTTGATTGTTTTGGACGTTGATGCTGCTGATGTTTCAGCGGGTTCGGTGGTGGTATCGTACTGATTCCGTCTAGTTTGTAAGTTGACCTCTTCAGTTGTCATGGTTAGCAGGTGGTGAACACCTATTTCAACCGTGGGAGGTGCCCCCGGAGCGTTGGGATTGGCCTGGGGAGGGGGTGCGATTGCCACCAATCCTTAGACTGGTAGTGGGTTTTGAAGCACCATAGGAGGAGGTCCTTGTGGTGCCAGGTTAGGTTGTGCTTGGTTTGGAGCATTAGCGGCCTGTCAAACCTCATTCCGAATGGCTTGATTAGTGTGACCCATGAGGGGACACTCGAATGTGTAGTGCCATAAGACCTCACAGAGTGTGCATGGTTGGTTTTTGTGCAACGGGGCATTGTGCCTTGGTGCATTTGGTCGTGGGGGGTTTTGGGCTGGCCGGTTTACCACAACATTGTTGGGAGGGTTCAGTTGTTGACCGCCTCCCTGCAGTTGGTTATTGCCTTGGTTGCGGGGCCGATTATTTCTAGCTTGCCCTTTTTGACTGTTGGGGGCAGGCTGGTTGGGACGGTTTTGTTGTGTGAACACTTGTCCCAATGGAGCGGGTGGAGCAGGGGCGGGGGCTTGAACTGCTTGCACTGGTGGTGCATAGTAGATTTGAGTGGGAGGCGGTGCCACAAATGTGGGCATTTTCCCTGCATACTGCTGTGTAGGCCAAGCCATGGCCTGAGCCTGCTGCAGTGGTGTAGATTGTGCAGAGGAAGTTGTTGCTCTAGACTGGGACATCATTCTGGCATAGTCCGAAACTTGGTTTTGGTAAGAAACACTAGCAGTGTTGCTTGGTTGTGGTGTAATGATAGGTGGTGTTAGACGGTGCTATGGATGTTGGGAGACCAATCCTGTGATGCCATCTGCAGCATGGGATGCCCCCGATGCATCATGGAAGGATGTACTCGGATGGGGGGCATCTGGAATGACGATGTATAGGTATCCAGACTGAGCGTAGATAAGGTCAAACTATTGGGATTTCAGTATGGCCTCTTCTTCGGATTGGGGACGTTCGGATGCGACATCCTTTGCTATGGGTGGGAGCAAGGTCTTAAGGAACCAATCCAAGAAGATCCTGTCATCAAGTTAGATTTTACATAAGCTGTGATGTCGCTGCCACTCATGGATGTGGTTGATTATATGTGTTGTAGTGCTTTGGCGACAGGATAACAGGATCTTCACCCCCTCGTCATATCTGACGGGGAGTTGGAAATACTGTAGGAACATGAAGGCTAGGGAGTTGAAGTCTGGGTACTTGGCCTGTGGCAGCTCAATGTACCATTTGGCTACAACACCTATGAGGGTGCGTTGGAATAGCCTCAGCCTGATGGAATCATCTACAATACTGTTAGATGAGCACCATAGATGGAATGTCATAATGTGGTTTTGGGGAGATTCCCCTACCTTTCCTTCAAACTTGGGGATGTATGATGGCAGCTTAGTTGGCATTGGAGGCCAAAAAGCTTGATGGTGAATGGGGTCATTTGTTAATCGAGCCAAATCAGGCAAGTTAAGATGAGCCATGAAAGGTATATTTGACCCTAGGTTAATGTGGGATGGGGCTATGATGGTGGTGGGGTTTGCAGGTGCATAATGCATCTGCACAGCTGGGGGTACTTACGGTGGCACCATTGTGGATGGGCCAATGCCCCCAAGTGTTGTGGGGGGGATAGTATGAGTGGTGGGGACATTTCCCCCATGTATGACAGTAGGGGCAATGTAAGTGGACGGTCCACTACCCCCCTGTGTGGCAGGAGGGGAAGTGTGTGTGGAAGGGCCACTGCCCCTGTGTGCTGTAAGTGGGCCAGCTTGGTTGGTCACTATAGGTGGTGGTAGCTGACTGATGACAGTTTGAATGACTATTCTTGGGCCACTTGCCAGGTTGTGGGTGACAGGTTGTGATGTGGACATGGGTCCACTTGCTAAGGTTATGCCAGAAAATGGATCCGGGTTGGCACCGGTCATGGGGATTAATGGTGCAGTATGGTGGTCTGGATCAGACTGATATGGGTCTGAATCAGAATCAGAGGCTGTGTGGCCTTCTGATGGTGTGGGAGATCACTGAGAATGGTTTCGATGGTGTTAGTTGAGTGTTTCAAATGGTGGTGGTTCGCCTCTTAGGAGTGAGGAAGAGCATGGAGGATCAATTGTGTTAGATTTTATGTATGAAACTGGTGGGAATGATATTTGGACCTCGGTTTCAGTGGATTCCTATTGGCTGTAGGTGGTCACTCGGCCACCAAGACTACTAGAAGACAACGCTTGGATTTTTCCTGACAGGTGTTTCTACTCACTCGAAAGGGGTCATTGCCCGTTTCGCTTGGAAATTCCTCTCAGCGGCCAGGTACTTTGGGATTCCTGTGGTACTCCTCACAATGAGTTTCTGCGCAGAGCCCAAGTACTTCTCATAGTTGAAGCAGTCAGGGACTTATGTCCTCAAAGACTACATATTTGTTTGTACTTAGTGTAAATTGGTAAATTTTAAGTCTCTCTCAACGTCATGAACTGAGTTGGGTTAATTACTTGGTATGGTGTATTTGTTTGTTTGTCTTTTTGGTATTTGGTAGCTGCAAATGGTTTATGAATTCATCATATTGTGGTTATGTATGCAAGCATTGAATAATCAGAAATTGTAAACAAATACATTTTTTAACCCTGAATGTTGATGGCCTAACTAGATGACTACCTCACACTAATATTCCTCTTCAACCAAGGGAAGGTGCTGTGATCTCAACACAATGGGACTAAGCCCATCCATAGATCCATAGTTCACCTCCTAGATGCAAGGTCGGTCAACAGGGAGGACGCTTAGTGCCATGAGAAGCCCTCCTTCTCTACCCCCTCTACCTTCTATGTCATTCGGTTTTAGTGGTTTGGAAGAATATTCAATGAAGGGCCTAGATCTATACGAGCTTGCCCTTCGTTGTATCCCAGAATACCCCAGAGGGTGATGACCAGGTAGAGGAGGAAGGGTGAGCAAGACAGTTAGTTTTAGGTTGATTTTAGTTTAAGCTACATTCATTTAATTAAGCCATTAAGATTTACTTGGAATTTACACATTGTTTGTTGATGCAATTACAGGAAATTAAAACAGAAACTGAAATTGACTTACATTGTTGGATAGAGGTGGATGAGCCACACTGACAGTCCCTATGAAAGCAAATAGTGAAGCCCAAAAATGGGTCACACACTTGTAAAAGTCCTGTTTTTCCGAAGTGGATTCTGATCAAACCGTGAAGAATTACCTCAAACGGTTGAAAATCCACTTTAGAAATGGGCCCTTTTACCCCTAACCTTAGGCAGATTCACAAATGGCTCAACTATTTGGGCAGAAAATGAGCCCAAACACAGGTGAATTTTCAAAAATTTGGTTCGAGCGTTTTTGCATAGTTGAGTGATTTGCAAAGCACAGAATGGCCAACGGTAACTAGTACTGTGGCCAAATGGGCTTGGATTGGCCTTAAGGAGGCTCAACAATAACTAGAAATGTAAATAAACAAGAATCTAAGCTAGATTTAATAGAAAACTAAACTAGGGCAAAAAATAGAACTAAAAACTAAAACTTTGAAAAATAAACCCAGGGATCCTGTGGGATCGACCTGGTATGGTCGCCAGTTCTGTAGTAGGGATTTATCCTTGCTACAGGGGCAGGAATGGATCCCTTTTGTCGATATTATAGAAGGGTAGGTTCCTGCATGTGAAAATGCTGTAAAAATGGAAAAACAGAATGTAAATGGACGGAAACTAAACTAAGAACAAAAAGAAGAGAATGGAGAAATGATGGTGAACCCCTCTGCAAACAAAGGTTAGGGTTCCACCTCCTATAACCTGCAAACAAATCCTAAGCTACAGTAAACCCTACAAAACATGTTAAACATAAACTTGCAAGTGAAAACATGGGTTAGAAAACAAAGAAAACTAATAAGAAAATGCAAGAAATGACAAGTTGTACCTTCTCTGGTGGAAATGGGCCACCATGCCCTAGCTTGTGGAAGCACCTCTCTTGGATGAGGGAGCTATGGCTCAATGGAGATGGAGGAGAGGGAGTGTGGGTGGCTTGAGAGGAAAAGGTCTCAAGGCATCCATGGGTAGCATAACAATATGCAAGGGAGAAGTGTTTTGAGAGTGACCCCCCACCCTCCTTTTATAGCTTTTTCTTGGGGTTTTAGGGTTTTAAGCCCTTGGTCAGGGCTTTAGCCCCTTTTTTGGACTTTTAGCCCCTTTCGCCCTAAATTTAGCTCCTTTTAGGGTTTTAGCCCCTTTTTGGGGGCTTTAGCCCCTACGAGAGTATTTTAGGCTCCTTTTTGGGGTTTTTAAGCCCTTTTCTTTATCCTTAAGCTATTTTGAGGGTGTGGGGGTCTAATGGAGTGATATGAGGGTCATGAGATGGTGTCCTTGGGTGGTGTAGGCCATGGAGAGTTGAGTGGGGATTTTTTGGGTTAACAGGTCAAATTTAAGACGTAGGATTAAAAGAAATAGACGGTTGGGATCGAATATTATGGGATTCAGAATCAGGTCGCAAGATTTCAATTTTATTAATTTTCCTATAATCTGCAATACGCAATCCGTAAATTGTGGGTTCAAAACTTTAACAAAATAGTGGGCATGAGGGTTCCTGCAATCCGCAATCCGCAATCCGCAAATGTGGGAGTAAAAAGCCTTAAAATTTAACTAACCTTTTCCACAATCCACGATCCGTAATTGCAGGTTGCGGGTTGCAGAAACACACAACACAAATCAACATTCAAACTACTTCCTGCAATCCCTAATCCGCAATTGTGGGATGCAGGTTGTGGGACAGAAAAGTTTCAAACGCAAAACCAAGGTCCTGCAATTCGCATTGTGGGTTGCTGGAAGAACATTCTTTTAGGAAAACGAGTTCTTTCCACAACTCACAAAAACACACAAAAAATGCATAAATTCTCAAAATGTTAACCAAATCAAATCATAACAAAGACATAGAAACCATGATAAACATCATGGGAAACCCAAAATGATTGAGGAATTTAAACATTACCTTCGCATATAAAATTGGGGCTCCCGTGTTTTGGATAAAACATGGGATCTGTTGTATCTACAACACTCCCCTAACATGCTTCTCGTATGTAAAATAGTAGGGTGTGGAGGTCGCGGGATAGAGGCATCCCCTGCAAAAACCATGCGTTTTATATAGATATAAATGCGTACTTATTATCAAGATATGTATTTCATCATTTCCAATATCATTACATTGATCTTTACTTGTTGGATGACTATGTGAGACAACTGGAGTGTTCATTGGTTTTTCCATTTGTTCCTCTTCCAGTTGAGCATGAGCAAGTACTTGCTTTGTTATTCACAGAAGAAAATCTATTGGTACACGTCATTAATTATATATTTAAAATCATATTAAATAATTCTATTTTATAGCATACATACCTGAATAGCTATGTTTCTTGCCACCACCATGAGGCATCTCCCCACCTTCATGTCGTACATGTTCGGTACCGCTACCCTTGTTGCTTTTGTTGCTCTCAACCTGAAAACAAAAAAAGACATTTTTTTCGATGTAATAATTCATCAATAGATTACATAAGTACATTATAGAGATGGCCTTATTGGTTTTATTTACCCCTATGTGCATCAATGGGGAAATTGGGGTTTTCCCCAATATTTTTCGACGTTCCATCACATGTTGAAAATCGTACTTGAATCCAAGCCTCAAGTCTTCTTCAGTGGCTGCCTCTTGAAAAACATTTCCCTGCAATGCAATGCATACCATAACAATTGATTGTGATAAATGAATTATTTTTTCACTACATTTATAAAAAAATTGGCTAAAAATAATGATTGTTTGATTCTTACAATTCATGCTCTTAGTTTATGATATCCACCCTAGCCCAGTTTGTGCTGCCCATGTTTTTCTACTCTTTCCTTTATCACTTTATAAGTGTTAGGGAGCCTATGAAAGGTTTCAAATATGTTAGATATCAGAACTTAAATATATTTAAAAGTAAAAAAAAAAAAATTGAACATTTTTCATTGAAAATATGATATGAGTCATACCTTCGTGAACCGAGCGGCCGAGTCTTTCCTTACTTTCTTAATTCCTTCTCCTTTGCATCATCTGTGAGCACATTCCAATCCTTATCTGGAACCATCAAAGGACACTCATACTTAAGGTTAATTTACAAATTGTCCCTATAATTTGCCCTGACATGTTTCAAATTTAAGCCAGTTGCTGCGGTGACACGTTTTATGTTGAAGGTATCACCAGACAAGATGACCACACCGTTCATCAGATCATCTTGCAATTTGTCTTTTTGGGAATTACACCACTTAAAAATGGTGGGCCCAAAAATATCCAACGCCTTTTCATGCAGGTTCCTATAAAAAACATTATTTTATTCAAAAATAATATGATCATTAATTAAAAATAATTTGAGGTATGTGGCTTTGAATTACATGAAAAAACACTGAATTAATTAAATGATACCTGCAATATTTGGTATCTTGATTGGAACATAGTCATTTTATGCCAAGAAGGTAACGATAAATAATCCCCTTCTAACCACACGTAGTGCTCCATGATAACAACTTTCACATTTGATGCTACTTCCCTCTATAACATCCCATGAAGTAGTAGGGTGAAGGGCCCTGCTGCTATCCAACATTTGGTGAATTCGTAGCATATAAAGTGCATTTCTGGTCAGGAGAGTCAAATAGCCTCATTGGTATGGTATATTGATGATGTGTTGAACCATCACTACTACCAATATCGACCTCTACAACATGTACTTGATGCATGGGTGTTATCTCCAAAAAATCCTACAAAAGGAAAACTTTAATTGATTAGATCATATAAACAATAGAGAACTAAAATAACATAAATGAATATATTTCATAGTTCGTAAAATATTTCAAATATGCCACTTGCCCCATATTGTTCTATTGTTTTCCTTAAGTCCTCAATTTTTGCTTTGATTTCTTTTGTCCTAGGTCTAATTACAATCAGTCTAAGAAGTTCTTGATTGGACATTTTCAAATCTTTCTTCATAGTCTCCATTTGTTAGTTGAATAAAATATATCTTTCTCATCAACCACCACATCATCCTGATGTGGTGTGCTCTACAAATATCAATGAATAAAAGTAGTTAATTTATTTTTATCATTACAAAAATTCACATAAAAAAAACATGAATATAATAAAAAATTACTTTAATAATGTTTAGGTAGTATTACGCTATCATTTTCTTGATGCGACACCGTTGGTGATTTCCCATGGTAAGCCTTCCACAATACAAGAAGCAATACATATTCATATTGAAAAGTAAAAATTGAACCATGTCTAATAAATGTGATTAATGAAGAAAAACATTAGTGTTAATATGATAGTGACGCTTACCTGTGAAGTTGCAGGTGTGTTCTGAGTACACCCTTGCCACAATACAATAAGAATGATATCATCTTGAATTATTGAGATCATAATCATAAAAAATGTCAAATGTTAACAACTGTAATATAATCACGAATTGTGGTTATTATTACATTGATGCTATTAGGTACTATTAATCTAACATTTACTTGATGCAACATGATTGGTGACTTCCCATGATTATCCTGCAAAAATTCAAGAAGAAAGACATTCACATTGAAAAGTAAAAATTGAACCATTTCTAATAAATGTGATTAATGAAGAAAAACTTTGGTGTTAATATGGCAAACACATTTACCAGACTAGAAGCTGCAGGTGTGTTCTGAGTACGTTCGTGCCACAATATAATAAGCATGATATAATCTTGAAATATTGAGCTCATAAGAATAAAAATTGTCAAATGTTAATAGTTGTAATATAATCATGCATTGGGATTACTATTACATTGATGTTTACCTCATCAGGTCTACTTACTTGAGGAATCTGGCTATGATCACTCTGCCATAATACAAGCATCAAGACATATTAAAAATGAAAAGTACATATAATTAAAATTGTTGCAAGAGAAAATAATAATTCATCGATCAAAGGTTTAGTTAAATGTTGTATAAGATAATTACCCCCATAATATAAATCCCCACATCTATTTGATTCAAATTGTAATCGTCTAACAACTCTTCACCTACAACTATTGATTTTGTTGCACATATGAATACATGATTTCCTTCACGCCCCTCAAATATGAAATTGGGTAGCTTATGTGTTGTCCTTGGTCGTGTACTATTTATAAACCTTGCGATATTTCTGAAAGATTTTGTCCTTCCATCAATATACATAGTAGCTCCTTTGTTAATATTGTTGTCCAATAGTTGTATATAATTTGATGCAACTTCATATCTACGCATAATTCATGTATATCAGACCAACAAAAACAATCATTGTATTTGTATCCTGGTCCAACATACTCCATTAATTCAGTTTCAGTACCATATTTGACCATTGTGCCATCCATGGAAAATATCCCCAATCCATGTAAAGATATTGGAGCAATGCGATAAATCCTCCCATTGAGAAATAAATACGTGTCCAGTTGGGGTATATCCTTGGGTAGCCATCATTTGACAATATGTTTATACCTCAAGGGAAACTCAACTATCATAATCACATGATCCTCCTTCAAAAAGAAAACTTTCCATGCGTCTAGGAAATTTTCTCCTTACCTTTCACCTCTAGTTGATCTTGACCTGTTAGATCTTGTAATAAATGTCTCGCTTTCAACCTCTTCTTGTCTATCTTCCTCGTTCAAGGAAGATATATTTGACAAGTACCTATTTGGTGGTACCTACAAATTTTTAGAGTTAGTTCTATTATTATTTGGAAGTACAAGATCAACTATTTTGTAATTTTCATATAAATGTACAAATATGTATTATCTGGATATTGTGAATATGGATGATACTTTGTGCTGACAAGATTTTTCTTATTGAAAAATTGAAAAATGGTTGCACACATTTCAAAGGAAATTGCCCAATGGTATTATACTTGGAAGATTTTTTTTCTTTCCATGGGATAGAACCATATTTGGAGGGAACCCCACATGGTATTTTATTACAAGATACTTTATTGTACAAATTAAATTTGGTATTTTATCTCCAAGTTTTACAAATTTTCTCCAATCGTCTATCTCACTCTCCCCTAAATATAGAGGATGAAGCAAGGAGGATGGACCATCTGTGCTTTGTTATAGGACATGATTGTTGAAATATTTGTACAAATTGATTCCAAATTTGTTCCTCCTCTCTATGTAATCCTATGGAAGTTTCCCTTTTCCATCTTTGTTTCCAAATGGATTATAGATCTAGGTCTATTGCATTTGCTAGACAATGAATGTCTTCTGAGTTAAGGGTATTAATAAAAGGATTAAGTAATTGGCCTTAACTAACACATCCAACCTAGGGGTATCCCCCCAATATATTGCTCCAATGTATCATTGTATTTATGCTTGTCCCTTCAAGTGCTATGTGTTGTGATTTCGTGAAGATTATATCATAAAACCAACCATGTATTTATACTCACCCCCTCTTTGACGGCCTCACCACCATCGATACTCATCATGGTTATTTGAAATGATATATCTCACTTGGGTATAGTTTTCATCTCTTTCAACTTTACCACTCCACTGGTCACTACGTTAAATTTGGTCCTTGAGATGATTTACCAAATGACAAGTATAGTAACAATATTATAACTTATGAAACAAAACAATACCAATGTACAGGAAAATGACAACATTACTAATCAATAACATAGAGTTCTAGGACCAAGTAGAATATAAAGGACCATAAATCAACTAAAGGGGGTCACAATAAGAAGCTAAGTCAACCCTCATACACATAAGACCAAGGTGTACCATAAAGGTGGATAACCAAAACCTTTTACACATAGGACCAACAAGATCAAGGAATTTAAGCTTTTCTCTCTCTCAAGGTACATTGTTTCATTTATTTTTATCATCACTGTATAAGGAGAAGATTCAAACTAGATGATGTGATCCAAATGCATAATAGTACATCAATAACAATTGAGTAAAATCTACAACATTGTGTTAGACGCAAAGCAATAAGATATTTTACACATAATTTTCATCTCTTTCAACTTTAACACTCTTCCATGATCCTTGTGCTAAAGTTGGTCCTTGAGATGCACAGTAACAATAGTACAAAATAAAATTCAATTCCAGTAAAATAATTAGAACTTAGTATCAAAAGATACTAGTTTAGACCTTCCTAATACTCAGACACATTTAGGATCAGACCTTGTCTTTCAAGAAACAAGTCACCAAGGAATGGGATCATACCTTGAGAAAGAGGGTGTTTAAGGTAAGAACAGATCTCAGAAGGCTATAAAAAAATAGTCCAGGAAGAAGTTTGCATACAACAAGTGAAGGATAGCTTAATTCAAGGTGTTGCATTTTATTGTTGGTTTGAATTTATATATGTTTAGTTTCAATTTGAGAGTTTAATTGTGCAATATGTTCATAATGGTTGTTGCCAACATAGTTTTCTCCAACAATTAAAACTGAAACAACTCATTAACATGGAAAAAATATATACTCATCCCTATGCATGGATTTATGTGGAACAATTCTAAATTTATATTTTTCCTTTGTGAATGATGAAAATTTCTCTAAGGCATACCCATTAACAAATGAAGATATGGGATGATATCATAACTTTTTGTAAAAAAACTCAGATTCCCTCATAATAATTCCCACTTCCAAGGACAAATATAGCTATTCATAAGCTTATTACAGATTGTATTGATTCCATAGTTATAATGGATAAAAATAATACCCGACCTTCTTACAATATAGAGGGTTATTATTATCATCTAATCCATCGTTAGAACGGGTTAGATTCATAGCTTGTGTGCAAGTTTACTCCCTTATTAAAAGTATTGTAAAAGGATAGTGGAAATCTCAAAAGCCTCAACCCTAGAAACCATGGAGGCATGACCTACCACCTAACAAATGCATTCAATACTTTCCATAAAAACATCAAAAGAGAAAATACAATTTGTGCACCTTGAAACCCTAAACACTAGCGAACATAACACAAACAATCACACCCTAGTCACTAGACTTATGTATAGCTACCTTAATATTTTCGAAGGAGTGGAGGTCAACATTTTAGTACAAAGGAATGAAATAAAGTTGGCAAGTTGATTGATACACAGTTTAATCTGCTCGAATTATATTTTAGGATTGGAGAGGGAAATGGATGAATGGGATGCTATTAGATGTCACAATATGAAGATAAGGAAACCCTCATACCCAAAATACTAATGGTGTACCATAAAGGTGGATAACCAACCTCTTTCACCCATAGGACTAGCAAGACCAAGGAATTTAATCTTTTCTCTCTCTCAAGGTACATTGTTTCATATATTTTTAACATCATTGTATAAGGAAAAGATCCAAATTAGATGTTGTGATTCAATTGCAGAATAGTACAACAATAACAACTGAGTGAAACTTACAACATTGTGCTGGGTGCAAAGCAGTAAGCCTAATTTAAATATAATTTTCATCTCTTTCAACTTTATCACTCTTCCATGATCCTTGTTCTAAAGTTCATCCTTGAGATTCACAATAACAATAGTGCAAAAGAAAATTCAAGACCGGTAAAATAATCAGAAGTTAGTGTCAAAAGATATTGGTTTAGACCTTCCTGGCACTTAGACACATTTAGGATCAGACCTTGTATTTCAAGAAACAAGTCACTAAGGAATGATATCATACCTTCATAGAGTGTGTGTGTTTAAGGTAAGAACATATCTCATAAGGCTATAATAGCTAATATAGGTAAAACTCGACAAGGTGTAATAAAAGCTGCCAATGCGAAACTATCAATAAAACCCTAATTGCAATTTATGGAGGGAAGATACGAGAAACTCTCATACACGCAAAAAATTATATATTATTATATAAATTGAGCTAATGGATTAATTGAAAGCAATTGGCATTTTATTAGATACTAATAATTATCATTGAATTCACCTTCAGTTTTGTTTCATTCTTCTAGTTTTTTCTTGATTACAAATTGTGTTTCTCTTTTATTAATGGTTTCTTTTGTTGGTTATTGAATTCATCAATGATTGCAAACATGGAAAATATATTATTACAATTAAACCAAAGAAGAAACGACTTGGCATGATCTAAGAGAAACAAGTCAATTTTCTGGCTATCAACCTATGTAATTAGACCTCCAAATGAAATTTCCACAAAATGGTCAGATATGGAAGCAAGAACAGAAGGAATAACTTGCAGCTAGAAGGAAGAAATTTTCTAGTCTCTTTCATGAAAATATAGGAGAGGTGATTGCATTGATTTCAGATAGTGATTTTATCATGCAACTGATTGAATTTATGTTTGAACCCCAAAAACTGTTAAAATAGACCAAATATTTAAACAATTCAAGTGTGCACTGATAGTCTTTGTGTTTTCCTTCAATTATCATAAGAACTTGAACATATTTGCACTATTGTTTTATTTCCTCAAGAAAGGGAAATTTTAGGTAAGTAATTAGCAGGTATATGTTTTTAGGGATGCGTCATCCACCCTTGGGTGTTGATTGAGAAAATAAGGGGGAAATAAAGGTTGGGGATAAACAAACAAAACTTTAAAAACTTGGGCTTCATGAACAACAACTTCAAATCTTGATCATTCCACTAATGCCATATATTCCAAAGTTGAATGTGTTACCAAATTCCACATAAAATAACAATATTATAACCGATGAAACTAAACAATAACAATGTATAGGAAAATAACAACGTTATACAATCCACTTTACATTCATGTCCCACAAAGCATTTCATGGTTCTAGCTCGGGCTCAAAAAAGGTGGAAACATAGTCCACGACCCACAAATCAGTTCATGGTTCCATCCCATAGTTGAGCCATATCCTAGACATGGTTGAGCCCACAGTTCAAGATAGCCCACTAGTCTAAGTTTCTCCCACATTCCAAGTTTAATCAATTTTCCAACCCACAGCTAAGCCTCATGACTCAACTTTAGGGCACGTGGATTAAAATTAGGGTTCACTTCACAGTTTAAGCAAAAACCCAGCCTTCATAAATATTTGAAGAATTACAGTTTAATGAAACCTTAGCACCCAAGAATCCATAGCATAACCTCCAAACATAAAGAGATCAGGGATGGAAATATCTTAAAGTATAATTGAATAATGAGGAATACAAGGAAAAAGGTAATAAACAAGGTGTTCTCTCTCATTGTATATAGTCCACATGTTCCATACACTAATTGTTTTCAATATCACCATATAGGAAGGTCCTAATTAGATGAAGTGATCCTTTGGTCCTCCTACTACTCCTTAAGGTTAAGTGTTGCTGATATCATCAAGGGGTGTCTAGTCCCTTGAGAAACAACATAACTTAACCATATAGGAGAGGAGGTCATTGCAATTCATCATCTTGGTCTACTAACCAATATCCATAATAATAATATAATATAATAACAATACTAAGTAACAACTTTTCTTAGAAATGTATTTTCAACTAAGACTAAGCATTTAATTTCAAAGTAAAAACAAGCATCGATTTTTATGTACAATACTTACAGAACAAAGAAGCATGTAGTCGAAACATGTGCGTGAAATATTTTGGGGCATGAATTAAATGAGAATATTATGAGATTTTCAATTTAGTCCAGTGTTATCACACAACTTCATTGCATGCAACAATGGTAATGACCAATCAAACTAGAGAGTCTACTATGTGCATAGGTGAAATATATAAGTGCAATTAAAAATTGCATTCTTCCAGTTGTTCAATGATAAGGAAATGACCAAGTATCATAACACCTAACACAGTTTCATACAAACATGGAGGATCATCAATATATCAAGCCAATGTCATGAAACAAATATAATATCAGTCCCTTAGAATTATCATGCAATCACTAGTTCCAGACTTTAGTTGGAAGCATCATTAACCATTTGGAACGAAGTATGAACAACAATATAATCAAAGTATCAGTCATGTATTAACATTCATGATGGAATTCAAATATTGATTACATGTGCATTTAGTTGAACCAATTTCATATTTGCAATAGGTAAAAAGGATCAAGTAGATGTATTTACTTGCAAACTGTGTGTATATAAGTGAATATGCAAAACTATCCAGATGTATCAGTCCTCCATTTAGTGTCAAACAATATGTGACCTTCTAACAAATGCCACTTTTTTGTGTGCGCAGGGATCAAAGGTATGGCCTATAGAGGCAAGAGTTGGGTTTTAAGTAAAGAGGGGTGCTACTGTAAGGGCAGCCCTAAGGTATGGGTAAAGGACACACAATGTAATAAAGGGATTTTCACTAGACCGAGAGGAGGATAAATGATTTTCACCAATAGGATTGAGGCTATAAAAGCCTTAGGGAGGAGTCCTAAGGATGTAGTGTTGAAGGGAAGAAAGAGGGTAGAAGTATGCTGCTACAATAACTCAAGGGAAGGGTAAATGTTGTTACTATAGTAGTATCAAACCCGAGTTACTGGACAACCCAAGGGATGCCTCAAAAGAAAATTCGAGGGTGAAACTATGGAGAATGAGAGGGATAGGGAAAGATGGAAAGGTAGACTAGGGGCTAATTAAGATGGAAAACATATACACTCATCCTCTTGCATGGATTAATTTGGAACAATTCTCAATTTTTATTTTTCCTCAATAGACCTAGATATGCCTACACAATTGAATATAGGAAACAATACAATTATTTAATGTACATTGAGAAAAATAAAATATTAGGTTTGTGATTCAACTAGTTACGAGACTCAAGTATTCTCATCTTCCACCCCATTGTTATACAGAATTTAAAACTTACTTATTCTCATTGGGGCCTAGGTAGGGAAACTAACAATCAAGTGGAATTGTATGCTTTATACATAGGACTAGAAATCATCTGCAAACTTCAGTTCCCAAAATATTCATTATAGGTGACTCTCTCCTCATCATTAAACATGTAAGAAAACAATTTATCAAAGAGTGATCCATATGATTTAGAACTTATGAAATGATCTTATGGTGTATCAAACATATCAAAGAAACTCTTCTCCTTCATGTTCAAAGGTGTAATAGTTCCTTTGCAAATCATCTTTCCAATGAAGCCATGAAGTTGGACAAATGGGCCGTTATACAAAATGGAGGCCACCCTAAATATAGGTGGCTACCCTCGAACTGTATTAATGGAAGGTGTTAGAAACTATAATCTTAATACAAGAAAATTATAATGGCTGAAAATTGTGGCATGGTGTTCAACTTCCCATTCATCTCGTGTGTGAATTATAGCCTTGTTTAATGCTAAGAGAGGGAGCCTAAGCAATTTCTTGTGCTTTAGGATTTTATCCAGTAGATATCTAGGGATGGTGGGATTATTTTGGTGGCCATTTGTAGGAATGTGGAGGGTTGGGACACATAGAAAAGTTAGAGCATCATTTATTGTGTTGGTGTCTACTCGAAATAGCATCCCTAGGTGGAAAATTCTAATAAGGACCCTCATCTTTGTTCTGTTATTTTTCATCAGCATAAGAGAAAGCATGTTGTGAGGGAATCTTGGTGGCCACCTTGTCTAGTAATTTTTCTTGTATTTTTTATCGGTGAGAAATAAAATGTATTTCCTATGGGATGGGGATTATTTTCTATATAGGAATTCTCAGTTTGTTGGTATGGGTAGTCACTCAAATTGGGGTTCTTCTAGAGGAGAAGGATTACATGAAATAAGGGATATTAAAATAATGATGAGACACATGAATTCAGTTGATTTCCAATAGGATCTAGGTTGTAACATCCTTAGGGAAGAGTCCCAAGGATGTAATGTTGAAGGGAATGAAGGGTGAGGATACTAACATCTTATAGGGTGACCGAGGGGGTCGAAGCAGGATGCTGCAACAACTCGAGGGAAGGGAAAAGGATGCTACTATAGTAGAAACAAAATCGAGTTATTGGACAACCAAAGGGTTACCTCAAAGGAAAATTCGAGGGTAAAAAAAGGGAGAACAAGAGGTCTAGGGAAATATGGAAAGGAAAACCAGAGGATAATTAACATGGAAAAAAGATATGCTCATCCCTCTGCATGGATTCATGTGGAACCATTCTCAATTTTTATTTTTCCTCTGTATCAACAATTGTAATAAATTGTTCGAGTTAAACACAAAATTGGAATTTGGAGAATTGATGTACATCATGACAAGGTGAGGTTGGTGATATAACATAATTTACTATCCCTTAATAGCTAATATAGGTAAAACTCGATAAGGTGTAAAAAATGCTGGAAAATCGAAACTATGAATAAAGTCCTAACTACAATTTATGGAGGGAATATAGGAGAAACTCTCATATGCACAAACAATTATATATTAGGCTAGAAATCAAGTTAATGGATTAACTGAAAGCAATTGGAATTTTGTTAGGCACTAATACTTATCAGACAATCACACCAATTGAACTTACCGAAGACATCTCTGTGGGATTCCTCTACCTCCTCCATGCCCAGGGATTATGGGTATGTGTGTGTCTCTACTGTCTCCTATATGCATGAGGGTATCCTTTGCAGATCGATCTCCTTTGTCTCTAGTGGGAACACCTCACAGTCTCCTCTATAGAGCCGAGGGATTGTGGGCGAGCATGAGGTTTGATTTGTGTTGTTTTGTTGATTATGGGAATGAGGGTTAATGTTTTATGTTTTGTTTTTCATTTGTTTTATGTTTTATGGTTTGTTTTTATTTGTATTATGTATTGTTTTATGTTTTATTTATTTATTTTGTATTATGTTTTGATTTTTAATTGTTTTATGTTTTATGTTTTTTTATATATCCTCTAGTATCGAAAAAGATGATGTCGATGATGATGATGATGATGACGTTGATGGAAAAGATGACAATGATGACGATGATAGAAAATATGATGATGATGATGGAGATGATGATGATGGAGATGATGATGATGGCGATGATTATGGCGATGATGATGGTGATAACTATGGAGATGATGCTAATGATGATGATGAGGATGAGGATGAAGATGACGATTCTTAGATTATTGTGAAAATATGAAATAATATCATAACAAAATATAAAATATGGAAAGCATTGCTAGTCTATCCTTCAATCTACCAAGAAACAGAAAGCATGAAATAAAATTGGAGGAAAGAGAACAACAAGAAAACACCGATATACATGGTTCACCCAATATGAGATACGTCCATGGGAAGGGTTGCATCTTCCATTATTCTTAAAATAGATCTCCAATATTACATGACATCCTCACATATGCACCACATCAAGCTCCATCACCCAATCATGTCACAATAATGTGCGTACAAATGACATATGCAACATGTGATGTGTGATGAACTACAATCAACACATAAACAAAAGGGTCCCCTTCACCTCTCTTTTATACCAAGATATTTGGATTACAATACATCCCATAACACATGTGGGATAAATGAATTTCTACCTCTTTATATAGAGAATGGTTACAAAGGATATAATTACAATTATGCATGTGGGATAACTCTATTTTATAATATTAGATTTATTTTATGCCCTTAAATGATATTTTACTAATATACCACATAAGTCATTATTACATATTCTAACATTCCCCCTTAATGATGACTGGGAGAAATAATACAAATGGAAGGAAGGTGGAAACATACCAACCTCCCCTTTGATGACAACTTCCAGAACGCTCCATATGATGCAAATAAAAAACACACTTCACCTCATGGACTTGATGAAGACAACAACCACTTCTCATGAAACTGATACCAAACCAAGTTGTATGATGAACGTTTGCATAACACAACAATGCATGGCCAATACAACATAACATGTGGATGAAAAATCATCACAACCTATAACTCAATTGATAGCTAAAAGAACTCTGCAATAGACTGTATGACGATGACAAGAACCCCAGATCCATACATCGAAACAGTCTTCAAAGAGCTCTTACTGAAGATTACATTGCGAATAAACTCAAATGGTCTTTCCATCAAAACATGAGCCAACCAAACATTATTCAAAACACATATGAAAGATGCATGAACAATAGAAGATGAATGTCCATCATACAACAATACTAGAATATTGTGATATAATATGATAAAATTCAACATCACATTCCTTCTTAACATCAACCATCTTTGTTGCAGTCAAGGATAAGTTGAAAAGAGGAACAATGCTGAAAAACCAGAGAAATGTAACCATCATATGCTTAAACAAGAAAGGAATAGAAGAATCAAACTATCCCACAACATAGATAGCTAATATGCACAAAATAACTTCTAAGAGTAAAGCATATAATTAACATGACAAGCCCAAAAATCATAAGAGATGATAAAATGACATTGCTCAAGAGCATATAAATAATAGGAATTACTTCTATGCAAGACCATATAAATTTTGAGCAAAAAAAAAAAAAGACCTGATGTGATATAATAAATAGAGGAGCATAAACATGAGTGAGCATAATATATACCAATATAGAATAATGAGCCAAGATATCACCTAAACATATGAAAACATATAGTCATTAAGCGACTAATCTTAAGAACAAGTTCATTTCTTGTTAACACCATGTTAATATGCAAGAGATGAATGCCCTAAAAATGTCAATGTTTCCATATAAGAACGCTAGAGACAAGAAACACATGTTAATGATTCCATATAGGAACATTAGATACAAGTAGGAACAAGACAACCTCTGCAATCATAAGAATATAAATATCAATGCAACAAGAACAAGGTGCTCATGACAAATTTTTCAAGATTATAAGATTGTTCAAAGCCATATAAAAATTGAGTAAAATATGATTGAAATAAACATGACATGATATATATGAAAATAGATCAAAATGTTTAACATGATCAACATATAGAAAATTATGATCAACCCATGATATCACATAGATTCAAAAAATTGGTTGTACTCAAGAAATCAATTAGCAAGAGCATATAATGGTCATAAAGAGAATGCTTATAAAAACTATGAAATTTATTTTACACAAATGTTAGCAATAACATATAAATAAAGAAAATAATGATCACAAGATAACACATAGAATCATCATTATCATTATTAGAAGAGTGAGACCATGTTAGAATATTGAGAAAAAAAACTGATGAAATAAAACAATGGTATCACTTATAGAAATGAAAATATAGCCATTGAACAACTAAGTCCTAAGCATAGGTTTAATTCTTGATGTCACCATTACCATACTAGAGATCCATGCCCCTGAAAATGTCAAAATTTCTTCCACTCAAAGAAGGTTATAGACATAAACAAGAATACAACAACCTTTGTAAACATGATGAATAAGAACATAAACCCTAATGAAAAGAAATCAAGAATCTCATGACAAAAATTCCAAGATAAAAAAAATGAATAAAAACTGATTTTTCTCACCAAAACTGTAGCCCAACAGCTGCTAAAAGACGGATCTGTCACTCTGCAGCAGAAAACCGAAAGCAGAAAAAACGGAAAATTTAAAATGACCATAACTTGGTCAATATTTTCCATAGTTTTTAATATAACCTATTTTCGGAACTGGAGAAGTCATTCTTCATGCACCATCGTAAACACAACAAAAATCTGGGCACTCAATCAAAAGATGTTTGCTTTGCAATATTTCGGTCCGTATGAAAAATTTCTGAAAAATAGTTGATTTTAAATCAGTGATATCTTCGTTTTCCTGACATGAAATCAGATGTTGTTTTTTTGAAATTGGGTATTTTTGCGAGAGGAACTTAGATCTGCAATTTATTTCTTACAAAAATACACAAAGTGTTAAAAAAAATATAAAAGCCACTGCCCAATGAGGATGAAGATGATTATGATGATACCATTGATTATGATGATGATTATGATACCATTGATGATGATTGCGATTATTCTAATGAGGATGAACATGATGATGAGGATGAGGATGAACATCATGATGCGGATGATGATGAGGATGATGATAACATTGATGATGATGATGACTATAACATTGATGATGATGAGGATGAAGTTGATTATGATGTCGATGATGATGATGAGGATGATGGTGATGATAAAAATGACGATGGTGATGATGATGCTAGCCATGATGATGATGAGGATGAATATGGAGATGATTATGATGAAACCATTGATGATCATAAAGATGAAGATGTTGATGATTGTGATTATCCTAATGAGGATGAACATGGTGATGATGAGGATGAACATCATGATGGGGATGATGATGATGATGATGATACCATTGATGGCGATGATGATGATGAATATGAACATCATGATGACTATGATGATGATGGCGATGTCGATGATGATGATGAGGATGATGGTGTTGATGATGGTGATGATGATGATGACGACGGCGATGGGGATGAATATGACAATGATTATGTTGAGGATGAGGATGAAGATGTCGATGATGACGATGATTATGGTGATGATGGCAATGATGATGGTGATGACGATGAAGATGATGATGATGCTAGCCATGATGACGATGAGGATGATGATGAATATGATAATGATGCTAGCCATGATGACGATGAGGATGAAGATGATGATGATTATGATACCATTGATGATAATAAAGATGAAGATGATGATGATTTCAATTATTCTAATGAGGATGAACATGATGATGATGATGAGGAAGACCATCATGATGAGGATGGTGATGACGAGGATGAAAATCATGATGACGGTGATGATTATGAGGATGATGGTGATGTCAATGATGATGATGAGGATGATGGCGATGATGATGGAGATGATGATGATGATGATGATGATGATGATGATGCTAGCCATGATGATCAGGATGAAGATGATTATGATGATACCATTGATTATGATGATGATTATGATACCATTGATGATGATTGCGATTATTCTAATGAGGATGAACATGATGATGAGGATGAGGATGAACATCATGATGCGGATGATGATGACGATGATGATGATGACTATAACCTTGATGATGATGAGGATGAGGTTGATTATGATGTCGATGATGATGATGAGGATGATGGTGATGATAAAAACGACGATGGTGATGATGATGGCGATGATGATGATGCTAGCCATGATGATGATGAGGATGAAGATGACGATGATTGTGATGAGGATGCGTATGAAGATGTCGATGATGATGATGATGACGACGATGATGGTGATGTCGATGATGATGAGGAGGACGACGACGATGATGATGATGATGATGATGATGGTGGTGATGATGATGGTGATAATGATGGTGGTGATGATGATGGTGATGATGATGATGGTGGTGATGATGGTGGTGATGATGATGGTGATGATGATGGCGATGATGATGATGATAATGATAGCCATGATGACGATGATTATGATGATACCATTGATGATGATGATGATGATGATGATGATTATGATATCATTGATGATCATAAAGTTGAATATAATGATGATTGTGATTATTCTAATGAGAATGAACATGATGATGATGATGAAGATGAACATCATGATGACGATGATGATAACATTGATGACAATGATGATGACGAGGATGAACATCATGATAACGATGATGAGGATGAGGATGACGATGATGATGATGACGATGGGGATGATGATGATGATGATAATGCTAGCCATGATGACGATGAGGATGAAGATGACGATGATTATGATGAGTATGAGGATGAAATATTCGATGATGATGATGATGAGGATGATGGTGATGTCGATGATGATGATGATGATGATGGCGATGATGATGGTGATGATGACGATGATGGTGATGACTATGATAATGATGATGTTATCCATGATGACAATGAGGATGGAGGTGATGTTGGTTATGACGATACCATTGATGATGATGACGATGATGATAACATTTATGACAATGATGATGAGGATGATGGTGATGTCGATGATGATGATGATGGTGATGATCATGCTGATGATGGTGAAGATGATGGCGATGATGATGGTGATGATGATGGCGATGATGATGATGATGATGCTAATGATGATGGAGATGCGTATGAATATGACGATGATTATGATGAGGATGGGGATGCAGATGTCGATGATGGTGGTGATGATGGTGATGACGACGACAATGATGGTGATGATGATGTCGATGATGATGATGATGATGATTCTAGCCATGATGATGATGAGGATGAAGATGGAGATGATTATGATGAAACCATTGGTGATCATAAAGATGAAGATGTTGATGATTGTGATTATCCTAATGAGGATGAACATGGTGATGATGAGGATGAACATCATGATGTGGATGATGATGATGATACCATTGATGGCGATGATGATGATGAATATGAACATCATGATGACTATGATGATGATGGCGATGTCGATGATGATGATGAGGATGATGGTGTTGATGATGGTGATGATGATGATGACGACGACGATGGGGATGAATATGACAATGATTATGTTGAGGATGAGGATGAAGATGTTGATGATGACGATGATGGCGATGATGATGGCGCTGACGATGAAGATGATGATGATGCTAGCCATGATGACGATGAGGATGATGATGAATATGATAATGATGCTAGCCATGATGACGATGAGGATGAAGATGATGATGATTATGATGATAACATTGATGATGATGATGATGATTATGATACCATTGATGATAATAAAGATGAATAAGATGATGATTTCAATTATTCTAATGCGGATGAACATGATGATGATGACGAGGATGACCATCATGATGAGGATGGTGATGACGATGATGATGATGAGGATGAAAATCATGATGACGGTGATGATTATGAGGATGATGGTGATGTCGATGATGATTATGAGGATGATGGTGATGATGAGGATGATGGCGATGATGATGGAGATGATGATGATGATTATGATGATGATGATAATGATGATGTTGCAGATGACGATGATTATGATGAGGATGAGGATGAATATGTTGATGATGATGATGAGGATGATAGTGATGTGAGTATATCGATGATGATGATTAGGATGATGGTGATGTCGATGATGATGATGACGATGAGGATGATGGTGATGTGAGTATATCGATGATGATGATAAGGATGATGGTGATGTCGATGATGATGATGAGGATGAGGATGATGGTGATGACGATGATGATGATGGTGGTGATGATGATGGCGATGATGACGATGCTAGCCATGATGATGATGATTATGATGATAAAATTGATTAATATGATGATTATAATAACATTAATGGTGTTGATGATTATAACATTGATGATGATGACTCATCATCAATATCATCATCGTCATATGCTTCTTTTGGCTCAACATCAATATCATGATCTGGTTCAGAATAGCTATCATTGAAAGGATTACTCATATAAACATCATCATAAACACCATTTTCGGTTATATATTCATCATCAATATCATCACTAAGTAGTACATCGTCTATTACATCATTTAGATGATCAAATTATTCATTATGTTCTTCATCTTACACATCTACAGTGACCAACTACTCTTGATATGAATCACCTTATTCTTCAACAATGTCTTCTTCCTCTACATTATACTTAACTGATCTTCCTCTTGGATCATATCTAACAATTTATGACCAACCTACATTACCTGACACGTATGAGTAAAATACCTCCTTACATTGACTTGGAATAACATAAGGCTCTATACCTCGTTCAAGTGCCCTTGTATTAACCATGGTAAATCCATTGGAATGATCAATAACAGTTCTTTCAAGATCACGTTCATTCATTCATAGGCTGTACCATTTGACGCCAAACATAACTATATTAAAGGAATTAAAGTTACACTCAATTATATCTTCCAATGATCTAGATGGAGATCGGTGGCCACCCACCTATTCCACTGGCTCAAAACAATTGTCCATTGTGGTAGTTTCCTAGTTATTTTTCTACAGTTTTTCAGGTCCTAAACTTCTGGGGCCATTTTGAGGCCCTAAACGATGTTTTTTGGATATTTGGGGCCAAATGGTAGCCATCAACATCCATTTGGCCAAAAGCAATTTGTAAATCTTAGATAGACCTTTCCAACGAGCTATCGAACGCCCAAATCAGAGATCGTATGCAAAATTTATGACCCCAGGAAGTTGACTATTCAACTTACCACCTTGGGTGGGGCCGCAAACTTTATGACGGTTCATCTTCTAGGGTTACGTTTTGGAATTTTGGGGTTCTAACCTCATTATTATTATAAATAGGCCCCTTTGGCCTCATTTTGTATTCAGCTTGGCACAGATGGGCCTAGCAGCCACATCTCTTCTCAGAGATAGCTACCACCATTCTAGCAATTGTATTACAGCCTGTTCTATTTCCGCCATTTAATAGAATGTGTGTTTACTGTATCTCTGTTATATTTGCAAAATGTTTGTGATTATGATTCTATATATGTTCTTTCATTTCGTTCACACATAAATCTGGATTAGTGGTATCATAGCAATCTGCTCTTTGATTGTTTCTCAACGCATGTCCCCGATGAGGTCCAAGTATAGAGAGTTTGGTATCGAACTAGTTTCACTTGATCATTCTCATCGTACCAAATGAACTCCCATGGAATAAGAAAAGAGAGACGACGGAGCAGGAGATCCTATAAAGTCACTACTCGAGGAAGACCTCGAGTGACAGAGGAACAAGATGATGGATAGTTTCACCCAAATCCTTCTATGAATGCTGGCAATGGCAAGTGCATCTTCAACGAGAAATCGGTTCAGGGATAAAACTCCCTATAAGGTACAAGTTAACTTTGATATTCCTTTATTTGAAGGAAACATCGATGTAGATGCCCTAGATAATTGGTTGAATGTTCTAGAAGGGTATTTCTCTGTCCGCAATTTTTTCGACAGAGAAAAGATCACCTTTGCGCTCCTTAAGGCATTCCCCCATGTCCAAAATTGGTGGGGTACTTATTGTGAGAAAAACTCATCAGACGAGTCTGGAATGTTTGAAACAAATCCCACTTAGGCCTCTTTCATAGATGCCGTTAGGGAACAGTATTACCGTATGGGAAACTATGATGACCAGTACACAAATTGGACCATTTTGCATCAAGAAAGGGACCAGACGGTGTCAAAGTACACCAACAAATTTCATAACTTGCATACAAAGATGAGTATCAAGGACTCCGAGCGACACCTGATTCTCAAATATCCCAGTGGTCTACATCAGTACATCCGAACTGAGATGGACTTCCTTGAAATATCTTCACTTCGATCCGCTTATCGGTATGCTGTCAAAATCGAGGAGAAATTTCAACAGAAGAACAAGCGAGACTCTGGACCTGAGAATCCACAGTAGAAGCAAGGCAAGGGAAACCCTGGCCCACAGAACACAATAAAATAAAACAACAACCAGTCCCCACCATAAGCAAAGAAGGGGGATGGAAAGACAAAGAAGGACACTGGTAAGTGGTGCGAATTTCATAAAATCCCTTGGCACAACACTGATGAATGTTGCTCAAAGCAATCATTAGTAGCCGAAATCAAATCTTCAAAATCAGATCCTGATTCTGATTTTGAACCCAATGTCACAGCCGCATACAATGGGAGGCAGATCATTGATGTAGACCCCATTGCCACTATTTCTACCGCACAGACTCAACTAGAGGATCCTGAAGAGTCAGAAACAGAGGAGCACCTATTCCACTTGTAGTTGTGGGTGAAGGGGATGCCTCTACATTTTGTTGTTGACAACGGGAACCAAAAGAACCTGATCTCAGTAGAAGTCGTCAAGATATTGGAGCTTTCGACAACACCACACTCGCAACATTACAACATCGGTTGGCTAAGCCAAGGACGAGGTATCCACATTGATCAACAATGCCTCCTACCATATGGCATCAAGCCTTTCAAAGATGAGGTACTTTGTGATGTGGCCCCACTTGAAGTCTGTGATGTTCTTTTGGGACAACCATATATGTGGAAGCGTCATGCTGTATCTAAGTCACAGCCTCGCAGTGTCATTGTTACTTTGGGAGGAAAACTCTATCGAATACCAGAGACCATTGCACCTAACAAAGTATCGCAAGGTAGGAAGATAAGCTCCCACATTAGAAAATTATTTTTCTTCACAATTGCATTTGAAGGAGAACATAAGATCACAGAGACCTCCACACCCTCTGCATAGGGTGTCTCTTCTCATCAGACACAAGAAGAAGACAGAGCCATTGTTTCCTCATCTATCCGAGTACCTCTACGATGCAAGGCTATGCATTCAAGGTGCTCATCCAGAAACAAATCATCCATACAACAATTACAATCTTCTCGGGATGTCGAAGAAAGGAAGCCTCTTCACTACAGCAAATGTCGCACCATGAGATCAACTCAACACACAGTTTGAGATATGATATGGGATTCGACGCAATGGAGACCATTGCTTCCTAAGGAGGGAGGATTGATCCAGATGGATATTGGTGGCCACCCACCTATTCCATTGGCTCAAAAAAATTGTCCATTGTGGCAGTTTCCTAGTTATTTTTCTACAGTTTTTCGGGTGCTAAACTTCCGGGGCCATTTTGAGGCCCTAAACGATGTTTTTTGGAGATTCAGGGCCAAATGGTTGCCATCGACATGCACTTGGTTGACCAAAATTTGTAAATCTTAGACAAACCTTTCCAATGAGCTATCGAACACCGAAATCGGAGATCGTATGCAAACATTATGACCCCGAGAAGTTGACTGTTCAACTTACCACCTTGGGGCTGCAAACTTTATGACGGTTCATCTTCTAGGGTTATGTTTTAGAATTTTGAGGTTCTCACCTCATTCTTATTATAAATAGGCCCCTTTGGCCTCATTTTGTATTCAGCTTGGCACGGATGAGCGTAGTAGCCACATCTCTTCTCAGAGATAGCTACCACCATTCCAGCAATTGTATTACAGTATGTTCTATTTCCACCATTTAATAGAATGTGTGTTTATTGTATCTCTATTATCTTTGCAAAATGTCTTTGATTATTATTATGTGTATGTTCTTTCATTTCGTTCACGCATAAATCTGGATCATCCAAATATCCATATAGGTACCTATTTTCAGATACTTCTGGATGCTTGTCACTTCTAGAGGAAACATTAGTGACTTGAAAAACTACAACTATCCCACAATCAAATGTTTTCTTCTTGTCATCCAAAATTTTGATGAGAAATTTACAACCATTGCACCACATAGCCTTGTGGTGTATCAACTGCATTATTACCAACTCAATAAATAAATATATAAGAAATAATGAAAAAAAAATACATTGATATAATGGGAACAATGAAAAAAATGAGCAGGGTAAATGACCAATTTCCCTTTGTGTAAGTTCATTGGGATATTCTTCTCGATGATGCTGGACGATTTTAATCAATTTACTCACCCCTTCCCATGATAAGGTACCATATAATTATGTACATCATTCTATCCATTCCTCCATCCAATCAATATTTTTTGCAATGTATAAATGTAGTAGATCCCACTCACGACCAACTATATGAAAAAATAGCAATTGATAATTGTAAATAGCTATCATTAAAGGAAATTATGTTTACCTTAAACTAGTGATGGAATAATAAAAATTACATGAGAAAGATATAATAAATTAAATCTACACCATCTAGTTACCTTTCACTTTCCTCATTCTACCTTTCCCCAAGAGGGCCTCCCCTTAAAATTTGTTGACGGAGTTGACATGCCAAATGCGAGGCATATTGATATTTTTTGCTAAATTTGGAAGATACTGACTAATGTACACCATGGATTGATATACCATATACCCCTGCACAATAGAACCCTTGGGATGTTCTTTTTTTTCTAACAAAATCCTTCAATGACTTCAAATTCCTTTCCACCATCCACATTGATCTTGTGTGTACAGGTCCACACAATTCAATCTCCTCAACTTGGTGTATGAGATAATGTTCTTGTGCATTGAAAAATACTAGAGGTAAATACTTCTGCATTTCACACATTAGACGAGGAATTTCTCTCTTCCAATAACTAATATCTTCTTTATGGATTGATTTAGATGAAATCCATTTACAAATGATGTAAGAAAATAACAATGATCAACAAGATTGAGGCATATATAATAAAGTTTCAACCTATAAAAAAATGTCAATAAGCTATGCAATGAAGTGAACAAACATTTTCATGCATAGAAATTATTACTTATTACTTACATTTGGAGTCTGCCATCTACAGACTATTATTGTTTCCCATCTTGATATTTGGAGTCTGCCATCTACAGACTATTGTTGTTGAAACTTGAAGTCTAACAACCATCATCAATATTCCCCCCTTTGTCAGCTGAAAGGTGAGAAGATATGGGTTTTCATGTGGTTTAACCTTAACCAGTTCATCATTGTATTTTGTAAATGTACCCCCCCTCTTAATATGCAAGAGAGTACCATTTAGATTTAAACTCGAAGTGGGCATATAAAACATCACATGTTATCTCATCCCGTGAGGGCCATGCTCAAAATCTACGCCATAAGGGGACCACTGGAGTTATATTCTATCAGGTTCTACAAGATGAGTCTTTACTCAAGATTGAATTCTTTGGTAAGACTTATGCAACTTCTTGGTTGTCGATGTCCATTCCCAAAGATTGATCCACCCATAGCGAATTTTTAACCTCGCGGGCTTGTTTCTCTTGGAACATTTTTCTGATGAATGATTCTTCTTGCCACAATGTTGAAAAGGATGGAGATCAAAAAAATTTGTCTCGAAATGACCAACTCGATGACAATTTTGGCATTCAGGAATTTCTTCCATGTGATTTTCATCAGCTTGTTGATTAACTTCTTCATGGACTTTTTGATTGGATTCTTCATTTATGAATTGCGCACTCACAAACTGAATTGGTTTGGAGTAGTATGGAATATGAAAAGTCACATCTTTTTCATATCCAAGTCCTTTTCTTTGTCTGTTGTATCTAATTTATTCCCAAGGTCTAATGATGGGCTTGGAAAGATCATTTCGAAGATGTTGCTTTGACATCAATTGATTTTCTGTATATTCTTGAATCTTTGAAATGTTTTCTTCATTAGACTCAAAAGAAAACGCATGAACTGTAGGTTCATATTTATCTTGATTTTTCTCTAAAGTCGACTCACTGAATTGATTCTTTGCTGAATGTTGATTATAATCATCATATTCATCATCAAATAGAGGGTTGTGATGAAGAAGGACTTGTTCAGATTGCTTCATTGATTCCTGATTTTTGAGATTGCATATTTCATCATTCCGTAGTTGGGATTGTGCTTGAAGAAGTTGAACTTTTGCTTGTGACACTTGCAAACAAGTTACCATTGATTGAAGAGTTGATTTGTTGAGTATGACTGTGTTAGTTGCAGTAGTGATTATCATAGTTTTTAGTAACTCTAACAATTCTAGACTTCACTCCATTTTAAAAACACTTGAACTTCTCACTCGCTTGATCTCACTCACTTGAACTTGCTTGTTTTCACACTCGCTTGAATTTATTTCACACTCACTTGATTATATGCCAATTTTAGGGTCTCGTGCACAACGGATCATGCACCCTAAAATATGTTTTTACAATGATTGATGGACACAGAGAATGAAGGGTGTCAGGTATAATCGATCATGCACCTCAAAAAGATGATTTTTACAATGATTTGACTCAATGAAGAGTTTTCTTGCAACAATCTTTAAAGATTTCAAGAGTGTCAGTTTCAACCGAAAATGCACTCAATTACAAATTCAACTTTTCTTGATTTCAAAATGACAAGTAAACTTACAAAATAACTATTTGCAAGTATATCACTCAATTGATGTTTGATTTCAAAGTTGAATTGATCCAGATTAATGTTGATGTAGATTGATTGCTCGAAGATGAGTGGCAGCTGCTTGATTGCTTGTGATTTCTTTGTATTTGAATATCATCAATTGATTACTTGTGCTTGAATTGCAAAAACTACAATTGTGTTTATGTCAAAACTAGACAATAAATGATATAAAACTCCATGAAGAAATTCACCATCACACAAGCACAAATTGTCTTTAAACCCCCTTATTCAATTTCAGGGTGTTTTAAGACAGAAACTCAAAAATAAAATAACTTTATTAAGATCTCCTCCATATATCCTTTCAATTTAAATCTTCACCTCTTTTGAAAAACTTAAGTTGTCACTCAAAACTTCATTTTGTTCCCTATGAAAAATCCTTTTTCTTATGAAGGCACTTATAGCAAAGATCTTAGATGTCTTCAATTCTCCAAAGAAGCTCCTCCCTTGAAACAAAAATCATAATCTTCAATTAAATCTTGTTATCACTCCCATCACATAAAGTGACCATTACATAAAACAATACTTGGTAGAACTTGTGAAAAATTAGATTATTGAGAAATAAAAAAAGGAACTTTTCTCAATATTAACCAGGAAGAGATGATAATTTTGGTAGGGTGTCTAGTGATGTGTGAGTGGGTTCGAACCACAGTAATGATTAGCAGCTAATACAAGATCAGACTGTAAAGGAGGTGGATATTGATATTTTTAAGTAAGCGATGTGGTATCAGCATGTGAAATCCCAACAATACCAGACTCGGGCTTAACCTCAAATCGACTAGATATAGTTTGTTCACCAAATTGATCAACAATCCTCAAATGTTTGACTATGATAATCGCTCTTATTGATTGAACGACTTGAAAATCTATCTAGCGGTTTGCATTCAGGAGATACGATACCTTTTCTTCAAAACGCCATTGTAGATTGGTTGCAGAACCCTGCCTGTCGCGATGATCGCCTGCAGCATAACCCTGGTAAATAGAACCGCCCCAACTTGTTCCATCATTTTGCTTCTCGTGAATATTCCTATTGGCGGCCTTAAAAACTTCAGTGTCCGGGGCTGAAGGTAGAGGAAGATTCGAAGGTGGTGTAGACAGGAAGATTGTAGATGTTGACATTTTTTGACAGGATCAGCTCACAGGCTGTGAAATCGCTGCAGATCATTGGTTTGTTATAATTTATTATACAGAACTTAATGTCTGTTAACTAATTACAGGACCTACAACTTTATAGTTCTTTACCAGCATTAAATTACAGCGGAATTTAATCAGATATTGAATCAATACCCGGATCCATTTGTGCAGGGCTCTGACTACTTCAGACTCTAGAACAGTGAAGTCTCTACTGCATTTTCAGAACCCTTTGCATAGAACAACAATGAATATTCCTCTGCACAAAATAGAAATGAAGAACCCTTTGCACAAAACAGAGATGAAGAACCCTCTGCACAGAACAGAAATCCGATTTCTCTCTCTTACCCTGTTCCAATACACTCTTTCAGATCATTAGATGGGTATTCTGAAGGTTCATTTATGGGCAGAGAGAGGACCAGTTTCCCCAAGACTGTTATTCTCCACTTTCCCATCATGGTAGGAGATTCGAGACCATTCCCCTAAATCCGTTACCAAGATCTCTATGAAAATCATAACTGTTGCCAGCACATGCGTCTCCTCATATGGGTCATTAAAACTAATTTTCTAAAATTAGTCTTACATTCTCCCACTTGACACATATGATAATTTAATGTTATATTTTAACAAAGTAGTCATTAGGTGCGCCATAAGTCATATTCATCTTGGTTTTCAGTTTGTTCATCATCATACTATAATTAAACAACCCAATAATGCGAGTCATGACAGTTCCATGTCAATAATACAACATAGTCCCTTTCATGTACCATGATATTAGTAATCTGTTTAATTAGTTTGTAAAAAGGAATGATTTCATAAGGTCCAACAATAATGTCCCTTGTCGGAGACTATTCCTGTCATCATACATTTATTCTCATACATGTACGTACACATTTAGAACAGGATTTATCAAACAGAAACATATTTATTAAGATCTCAAAGTGTCAAATAAGACAAACAACATTATGTGATCCATCTCATAAAAGCAGCAACTGTTATGTGCTATGTTCAATTCCCATTCTGTTAGCATGTTCCTTAAATGCCTTTGGTGGTAATCCTTTCGTCAATGGATCTGCAACCATAAGCAGTGTGCTTATGTGTTTAATTGACACTCGTTGTTTCTGAACTTCTTCTTTAACGGCAAAGTATTTCAGTTCCATGTGTTTAGCACCATTAGAATACCTGTCATTTTTAGAGAAGAATACAGCTGCGGCATTACCACAATAAATCCTCAGCGGCTTGGCAATAGAGTCGACAACCCCAAGTCCTGAGATAAAATTTCGCAACCACAATCCATGAACCATGGCCTCAAAGCATGCCACAAATTCAACTTCCATAGTGGACGAAGCAGTGATAGTTTGCTTCGCACTTTTCCATGATATTGCTCCTCCGGCTAATAGGAACAAATAACCAAAAGTAGACTTTCTACTGTCAACACATCCAGGAAAATCTGAGTTTGAGTAGCCAATCACCTCTAGATTATCAGACCTCCTAAATGTGAGCATGTAATCCTTCGTTCCCTGCAAGTACCTCATCACTTTCTTTGCAGCCTTCCAATGTTCCAATCCAGGATTAATTTGGTATCTTCCCAACATACCTACTGCAAAACTGATGTCTGGCCTAGTGCAAGTCTGTGCATACATTAGACTTCCTACTGCAGAAGCATAAGGAATTATTTCCATCTGTTTTTGTTCCCATTCATTCTGCGGACATTGCATAAGGATGAATTTATCCCCTTTCTGAATAGGGGCATCACCAGCTGAACATTTATCTATCCCGAATCTCTCTAGAACTCTTTCGATATAATCCTTCTGAGACAATCCTAACAATCTACGTAATCGATCCCAGAATATTTCAATTCCTATCACGTAAGATGCCTCACCCATATCTTTCATTTCAAAATTCATAGAGAGAAACTTTTTGGTTTCGTGTAATAAACCAAGATCACTGGTGGCAAGCAATATGTCATCAACATACAGAATCAGAAATATAAATTTACTCCCACTAACCTTTAGATATATACATCGATCAACAGTGTTTTCCTTAAATCCAAAAGAAGTAATGGTATTATGAAACTTAAGATACCATTGCCGAGAGGCTTGTTTAAGCCCGTATATTGATTTCTTAAGTTTGCAAGCCAGGTGTTCTTTTCCTTTAATGGAGAAGCCTTCAGGTTGATCCATATAGACGTCTTCCTCTAAACTCCCATTTAGCAAAGCAGCTTTCACATCCATTTGGTGCATTTCTAAATCATAATGAGATACCAATGCCATAATGATTCTAAGTGAGTCCTTCTTGGACACAGGAGAGAAGGTCTCTCTATAATCAATGCCTCCTTTCTGAGTGAAACCTTTGGCCACAAGTCTAGCTTTATGTCATTCGATATTACCCTTAGAGTCACGTTTGGTCTTAAAGACCCATTTGCAACCAACGTTTTTGTATCCTTCAAGAAATTCAATGAGATCCCAGACTTTATTTTGGTCCATTGATTTCAATTCATCATTCATGGCATTAATCCATTTAGCAGAATCATTACTTTCTATGGCTTGTGAAAATGAAACCAGATCCTTACACGTTCCTATATCAAAATCAGATTCTTGTAGATAAACCACATAATCATCTGAAATAGCAGACCTCCTTTCCCTTTGAGATCTCCTTAATACTACTTCTTGTGGTCCATCTACTATGGGTTCATTGGTGACAGCCTCATTATGGAGTGGTGGTTCATTAGTTTGTTATTCAATATTGTCAGGTTGTTCATCAATGATAGGAACAACAATTTCCTTCGAAGCCATAGGTACAGGAACTTGTACCCTTACTTCTTGGATAACTACATTTTGTAATTTATCACTCCCACTGACTTCACCATTTTCAATGAATCTGGCATGACCGGTTTCTACAATTCTCGTACTGTGATTAGAGCAATAAAACCTATACCCTTTGGATTTTTCAGGGTAACCAATAAAATAACCACTGATCGCTCTAAAATCCAATTTGTTTTCATGTGGATTGTACAATCTAACCTCTGCTGGACAACCCCAAACATGCAGGTGTCTTAAACTCAGTTTCCTTCCTGTCCACAGTTCAAAAGGGGTTTTTGGAACTGACTTACTAGGAACTTGATTTAATAAGTATATAGAAATCTTAAGAGCATACATCCACAATGATTTAGGTAAATTGGAATTACTTAACGTACTCCTAACCATATCCAATAAATTATGATTACGCCTTTCAGCTACACCATTTTGCTGTGGTGTTCCAGGCATAGTATACTGTGCACATATGCCATGCTTTTCAAGAATTTTAGCAAATGGGCCAGGGCACTGACCTGTTTCATCATACTTTCCATAGTATTCACCACTTCTATCAGATCTAATGATTTTCACCTTTCTATCTAATTGCCTTTCAACCTCAGTGATATATACCTCAAGGGCATCCACCGATTGAGATTTTTCATGCAGCAAATAGACATAACCATAGCATGAAAAATCATCAATAAAGGTGATAAAATAATTTTCTCCACCAAAAGATGGATTGTCAAAAGGCCCACAAATGTCTGTATGGATAATCTCAAGAAGCTCAGTACTTCTTGTGGCACCTTTTCTGGTGTGTTTTATTTGTTTTCCCTTAATACAATCTACACACATTCCAAGATCAGAAAAATCTAGGTTCAAGAGAATCCCATCTTTTACTAATCTAAGTAACCTTTCTCTGGAAATATGTCCCAGCCTTTTATGCCACAAGTATGAGGAATTTGCATTCATGAGACTACGTTTAATACCAACATTATGATGCAAGGTAAGAATAGTTTTAGCAAATTGATTATCAAGTTTTAATTTGTATAAACCATCAGAAAGAATGCTCGAACCAACAAAAGAGGTATTCTTAAACAAACTAAAACTTTTATTTCCAAAATTACAGGAGTAACCATCAATGTCAAGTCTAGACAAGGAAATTAAATTTTTGGAAATAGAAGGAACATAAAGAGTCTGAGACAAATCCAAATGATAACCAGAATCTAGAAATAAACGGTAAGTCCCAATGGCTTCAACTTGAGCTTTAGCCTGATTTCCCATGAATAGAAAATTCTGATTTGGATTTGTGGTCTGGGTTGTAAGGAATCCCTGCATGGTATTAGAAACATGAGTAGTATCCCCAGAGTCAATCCACCAAGTATTAGAAAGAACTTCAGTTAGGTTTGATTCGAAACAAACAGAAATGAAATTCATACCTTTCCTTTCGAACCATTCCTTACGTTTCGGACAGTTTTTCTGATAGTGTCTCGACTTTTTACATAAGTGACACTTATCACTGTTCCTTTCCTTCTGATAAGCCTGAGAACCTTGATTAGGCTCATATGCCTTGGATGGTGTTCGCTTCATGCCCTTTCTAGGATTTTTCCCTTTCCTTTCGGCTCCTTGAGTGATGAAATGAACTGAATGTTGTCCATGTTGCTTAAGTCTTGCCTCTTCTTGATTGAGCATACCGGCCAACTCATTCACATTCCACTTATCCTTAATAGTGTTATAGTGAATATGAAATGGCCCATACTGAGGAGGCAAGGAGTTTAAAATGAATTGCACAAGAAAAAACTCATCCACATTCATCTCAAGAGTCTTTAATTGAGCAGCCAAGTTTGTCATTTCAAGGACATGCTCATGCATTCCATGCGTACCATCAAACTTCATGGTGGTAAGCTTAGCCATCAGTGTCCCAGCAAGAGACTTGTCTGCAGTTCTGAAACGCTCTTCCATAGATTTCAGGAATTCTTTAGCATTCTCAGTAGTAGGAAGAGTTGAATTAATGTTGTTTGCTACAGTCATTCGCATGAACTTAAGGCTTAGTCTATTCGATCTTTCCCAT
>LPNX011074407.1:161087-258656 GCA_001517045.1 Pseudotsuga menziesii | reverse complement strand
CTGGCCTCAATTGTGAATACCCATCAATCATCCTACTCCAATTAAATAATCTTTCAAAAAATTGGTGCACCTTTGGGCCAACCTAATATTCTTGTGACTAAATAATTGCTATTTGCAGAGTCATTATTTTAATACCAGGGGAAACAAGTATTAAATTTCGATAATTTGACTTAATATCTATGAGTCTTTCTGGTTGGACCACTTTGGTGGCTATGAAACCGTATCTTAATATAGACCTTAAATCAATGTAACGACTCTACATGTTGATTCAACAGTAATGTGTTTAAATAGAGTATCAGAAAACATTCTATCATCATACTTATAGAAAAAGAAAGCATTCAATATAATAGAGTAACAGTTAATTTCGTCTGTCTATGATTTGCACACTGTATACCCTAAAATTCATACGGTGGCTTTAAACTGGTCTATCAAATGCATTCAGAATGCATTTGTCAGATAAAAAAAAAATTAATGGAAAGAGAAGAGAAATTTCTCTACGCACGCTCTGATACCACATGTTATAATTTATTATACAGAACTTTATGTCTATTAACTAATTACAGGACCTAGAACTTTCTAGTTCTTTACCAGCATTAAATTACAGCAGAATTTAATCAGAGATTGAATCAATACCTGGATCCATTTGTGCAGGGCTCTGACTACTTCAGACTCTAGAACAGTGAAGTCTCTGCTGCGTTTTCAGAACCCTCTGTTCCTCTATTACATTTTTCAGAAATCTCTTGAAGAACCCTTTGCACAGAACATCAATGAAGATTCCTCTGCATAGAACAGAAATGAAGAACCCTTTGCACAGAACAGAGATGAAGAACCCTCTGCACAGAACAGAAATCCGATTTCTCTCTCTTACCCTGTTCCAATACACTCTTTCAGATCATTAGATGGGTATTCTGAAGGTTCATTTATGGGCAAAGAGAGGAACGGTTTCCCCAAGACAGTTATTCTCCACCTGCCCATCATGGTAGGAGATTCGAGACCATTCCCCTAAATCCGTTACCAAGAGCTCCGTGAAAATCGTAATTGTTGCCAGCACATGCGTCTCCTCATATGGGTCATTAAAACTAATTTTCTAAAATTAGTCTTACATGGTTTGGATTGAGAGGATGGTTTTTGGAGATATGCATAGATCGCTGGTGTAGATTGCAAAAGATCCAACAGATTGCTGGAGATTGTTGATCCGCAGGATTTGGATGACAACATGAATATCGCTAGCTTTGCTTGGTAGATCGCTAGAGAATCGCTTGTTTGGCAGCTCTTTGGAGATTGTTGGTTCACACTCTAGAGATGGAGGAGATGAAGGAGATCGGTGGAGAAATCACAGATTGCTGATGGCTTGGATGAATCACGCTAATTCATACTGATCAGTGATGGCTCACACTGATCGGTGATGGCTCATAATGGCTCACGCAATAATAGATCTGATTTGAAGTCAGGATTGACTATGCCTTGAGATAGTTCACCAAATTTTCACTGTAGATTGTGTAAAAAGGATCCAAGGAAGATGTATTTTATAGATTGCATCACCATATTCAGAAGGCTTCACTGGATTTAATAGACTCAGATTATTTGTACAGATCGTTGTGGAACTATGAAGACAAATCCGTGGATGAGATCATTAAAGAGGCATTGAACATAGACACATAAAACAATTTTATGCCTGAATCATTGAGGAGGATACTAGATCTCGTTAGCATGTGGGTTGATGAGGTATCTTCAAACATATATCCAATTTATTCAGTAAAATGCAGAAAACTTGGATTTGGATCTTCAAATTTCATGAGAATTGCACCATCTACATGAAGAGTTTGCTACACATGACCTCAAGCTGGCAGATATGTAAAAACTCTATTACCTTTTGCAAGCATAATGGAAATCACCTTTGGTGAAGATCGAATTGCTAAGGAGCGTTTCAATGTACTTAGGCATAGCTCTCCGAGGTTATACCAGATCGGAGGTCGTTGTGAAGAAGCTGGTGCTGCTGGACAGATCACAAATCAGTTTTTGATAACATGTACCAATAGGCTGGGGCTAGACATTAATCTTAGTGTCCAGGATGAATCTCATGCTTCATATTTGGATGGATGCACCATGCATTCACTACTTGAATCATCACGTAATTGACTAGTTGATCATTGGAGGTGGATCATTCACTTCTTAGTCAATTTGATCATCATCCACTGTAGCATGGACTATAGCATTAACCTCATGGATGCCTACCATGACTTTATTAGGCCCTTAAGAGCTATAAGTGCTCTGAAACCAAATGAAGAAATAAACACAAAACAAAATGGTAAAACTCTAATCACATTATTCATTGAAAGAGTACAAACATATAGTAATCTCAATATGCCACCTCATTGAGATATTCTCTAGATCCTAACACCTTGCATGGTGACTAGGCTAGGAAATCTTCTCCATATCTTCTAGAGACTTATCTATGATAAATGACTACTATCCCAAATAATAAATACAATAATGTGACATTTAACTCATGTGATTGCTAATGTAAGCCATAAGGCTAACATTAGAGTCCAAATGTCAAATTGAAACAATAGTTTGCAGGTGGCAAACTCCAAAATTGCAAATGAAGAACTATAGTTTGCAGATGGCAAACTAAAAATAGTCTGTAAATGGCAGACTAAAGAAAACAATAGTCTATGGATGGTAGAATCATGTTGCATTGGGATGTTAATCAATGCATAACAATGTTGATGGCTCATTTTTAGAGAGCACTTCATTGATTGTAGCATGGTGATCTTCACCAATTAGCAGAAGACACCAACCTCTTCTAGCTAAATCACTTGGAAAATGATTAAATTGTCAAGCATACAGGGATTGTTCAGACATGGTAGCTGTTCACTCCAGAATTTCAGTTCATTTAAGATAAACCATTTATATTGACGGTTTTACAGGAAGATTTTTCTTTGAAGCACAAAGGAAGGCTTTTGAAAAATCCATCATATCAAACTTTGGCTTTAGTGTTTATTGCTTAGTTGATACAAATACATAAACTTGTGATTGAGAGGGGGAATGTTAGCCTTATGGCTTACATTAGAAATCACATGATTTAAATGTCACATTATTGTATTTATTATTTGGGATAATAGTCATTTATCCTAGATAAGTCTCTAGAAGATATGGAGAATATTTCCTAGCCTAGTCACCATGCAAGGTGTTAGGATCTACAGAATATCTCTCACTGAGGTGGCATATTGAGAGTACTATATATTTTTACTCTTTCAATGAATAATGTAATTAGAGTTTTACCATTTTGTTTTGTGTTTATTTCTTCAATATATTTACCAAGATCATATATAAATTGTTTTATGTTTTCGTCAAAGCTATATAGGAGAGATATAGGTAGAATGTACTAGAACAAAAAACGTATCATTATTTATTTCCAAATAAGAGACAACAACTACTAAAAATATGTACTAAATGGAAATTATAAACGTAAATTATTACCTTAATGAATATATTCGAGTCATGAGTTTTAACACCACCAAAATCACCTTTTTTCGTTACAATATTTTGTATGTTCGATGAAAATCCCATTGAAAACCTTATTTTATGAATGACCTGTTTTATAGCATCGATTTCAATAACCATGGAAGACTAAAATTTTGGTCCCCATCTCCTGCATTGGAATTAATTACACTTTGCAATGTGTGATTGGCTTCTGTAATGTTACTACAAATTTTTCCAATTTTATCTTTGTCAATCCTTCCATCTAAGATTCACCATATCATTTCTGTTACATTCTTCCTTGTATGCATTGTATCAAACAAATGATCTATTTGTATATGCTCATAGCAAGGCAACCTACTGAATTGTATGGGATAACTATTCATTCCTCGTGGAAGCCCATTCATGCCTTAACTAGGGATAATTTTAAGGAACCATACCTATTTAAAAGTGTATAAATGTTGGCAAATCTTACAAATTCTTAAAACACCAACTATAAAATGTTTGGCGATATTTTTCTAAAAATGTTTTAATTTCCAAGGATTTTATATCGTTTATATAATAATTTGGCAATTTTTAGGGTGAAAAAATTTTACCCCATCAAAATTGGGAGAAATAGGGCTTCAAAAAATGCAAAATGGAGAATCGTTTTTTGGAGAAAAACATGGAAAAATAGCCCATGGGATAAATTTCTCCCCTAAAATTATCCCTAGCCTTAACGCCATTCATTAAACATAGACAAAAACACATTAAAAATAATTCATGACACCCATGGTAGAAAAAATTGATAATATTACATATTTATATGCTACATATACAGTTTGCATACCTCGATGATTTCTATTATATTCCAACTTCCATAGGTGAGGTGTCATTCTTCATGGTTTCTTTCGATTCTCTTCTTTACCATTGAATTTTGTTTTCTCGGTAGTTCGATACATATGGTTCTTAGGGATGGAGTTACTATACTAATCAAACAACTCCTTTCGTAAACGTCTTGAACAACAAGATTTTATCCTAGGACCACATATTGGACATGCAAAATTTCCGTTTGTTTGAAGACTTGCAAGATATATGTATTAATGTTATAGCATCAAAATATTATTAAATTAAATAAAAAAAGCATGATATTTACCTTAAAAACATAGAATTTTAAAGTGCTATAGAAAGTTACATACCACAAAAATGTGTTAACTCGGGAGCATCATGAATTGTCCATGCAATTATTCCATGGAACTGGAATTCTTTCTTCCCTATTGGTCTAGAGATGTCATACATAGTGTTTCCATCCCATAACTTCAATAGCTCATATATAAGAGGCTCAATATATATATTAATATCTTTAACTTGGTACTTACCTAATTGATTCAACATACAATGATATTTAGTTATGCGTCCCAATATATAAAAGGTGTTCTCAAGAAGCAATGAAACAAAGAAATGAAATAATATAATTACTTTCAAAAAAACACCTAGAATAATCATTTCCAGAATTGTGTGCTCACTCTTCATCGACATCCAAGGAGGAAGGTTATTGTTTATGACGAAAAACATGCCACACTGAGTAACTAGAATGAAGCTCACCAATTTGATTGAAACCATTTGCTGCCAATGAAAGTCTAACATTACGAGGTTCATATTTAAAAAATAGTCATTTTTATTCGATGTTCTTCAATGTGAAACCATCTGTAGGAATTCAAAGAACACCATCTTCATTTATGTTCTTTGCATGGTAATCCTTAAACTATGTTATACTTTGGCACTTGAATAGTGGTTGGAAACATGAAATTATGGGAATATAACAAAGAAATTTGCGAGGCACCTTTTTTGTTACTTGATTAGTTTGATATATACTAATTTCACACTGTGTGAATTTGTTTTCTGATGCATATTGTCCATAATATATAATATGATCATTAGGACAAGCATTAATAGCTTGATACTCCATTCCAATTTCTTACATAAACAAGAATACATATCGACATGTGCATGGTAAATTATTTGATGGTGGTAATAGAAATTCACCCAACAATCTGCAACATTGACAAAAAAATGAAATGTAAACAATATAAATCATAAATATTGCTTATCGCTAATTCACGAATTAATTAAGAGTAAAAATAGAGGAAAATAGTCAACTTTTCATACCATATGAATATGCAATTAATACACTACATACCTTAGGAGCTGTTTGAAACAAGTGTTTGATAAACCATTCAAAACCGTCAAGTTCACCAACAACAATATAGCAGATATATTATTTTTTGTTGAGCCTTCATAAAGAGGTTCTTGGGACTTCTATATTAGAGGAACATCATGAATATCAAGGAGGGTGTCCTCATCCAATGGAGAAAATGTGTATTGGATCAATATATTTATCTCATCTTCGTCATTTGTATCAATAACGTTATCTTAGTCCATAGGATCATTTATAACCCGATCTTCGATATTATGATCTCCATGTTCCTCACCTTGTAAAGTAGTATTTCTACTATTATGTGGCAAATAGCTCTATAGCAGTTGACATTTAGGGGGCATTGCTTTTATATTTACAAACAATTTAATAACATTAGTGTATAATATACAAAACATATATTTAAAATTATAAAACATTTTGTGAATACATGATCAGTACTATTACAAGAAGTACATTATGTAATGAATAACGTCTTACCAAGGGATGATATTAATATCCCCCTTTAGTATGGCCCTTATCCTTACAATGTATTTCATATGTTGTTCTTAAAATTATTCTCATTCACAAACCCCTGCAATCATTGCAAGGGAAATAACACTTTCCATCACCATTCACCTTCAATGTTGCCTTTATCTCAACATACCTCTTATTATTTTCTTCCCAAGCATATTTATTTGGAATTCTAATAGCCTATAAGAACCAATAAAACTCAATCAATATATAAGTAAATTGAATACAACATATATATATATATATTAAAGGAGACAGGAAATTAAAGGATGTGACATGGAAAGTGAAAAATCTAATTAGTAAATGTCTTTCCATGGTCTTTAAAAAGAGATCATCATGTGTATCTATCAAATTCTAAGCGACAAATCTATTTAGGCATTATTATTGAGGAGAAAATGAATAGTCAACTCACTTCATGTATAACCCTACATATTAAAGGAGAAAGAATTTAAAAATACTAACATGGAAATTGAAGGAGATTAAAAATTCGATGTGTTAAACTAGCACTAGACTCTTCAAATCACAGATCCAACAATCAACAAAAAAATGGTTGCAACTATAGAAAACATTTTTTTGAAATATGTCTTAAGAACATGTACTTATAGATCAATGATCGCATTTTTTCCAACGAAAAATGCACAACGATCAAATTTCAACAATAACAAAAATTCAATGACCATTGATGTTTAACATGTTAAGTTTACCGTCGCTATAGCGAGGAACCTTGTGCTTTTTTGTCATTTCCATGAATATTTATCTCTATAGTGACGACGAAATGTAATTTTTGTGATTATCAGGGGCCATAACATTTTTATCTGTTTATCCACAAAAATTTCGATTTTAACTGATTTGTGGCAATATTTCGTGGAACTTTTGAGCCATATGTACTAGTGTTGGATGGAGAATCCAACTTTAGTTCATGGAAGGAGAGCATTGTTTTATTGTTGGAGGAACTTGAACTATGGGATATAGTTGAGAATGCAATCATAGTTCGTGATAAAATTATGGATGTGACTGGTTTTGCAACCTATCGGAAGAGAAACGTGAAATTCAAGAGAGCGATGCTTAATGTTGTCAAGGATCACCTTGTTCCTCATATTGCAAGGAAAGTAAATTCCTTTGAAATGTGGACATCTTTGAAAAAACTCTATTATAGTAGTAACAATAATAGGAATAAGGTACTGAGAGAAAAACTTAGAGACATCAGGATGGATGCAAATGAAAATGTGGCCTCATATCTCACAAGAATCACTCAAGTTTGAGATGAAATTGTTGCATATGGAGAAGTTATAACATATGCATAAATGGTAAGAACTTCCTTGAATGTATTTCTAGGTGCATGGAATACCTTTGTGAAGGGTGTGGTCTCTAGGGAGCATAAACCTAGTTGGGAGAGACTTTAGGATGACTTAATCCAAGAAGAGACTTGTGATGAGGCTCTTAAAAGACGTCAATCCAAGAGTGGTGAGATTGAGGAGAATGTATCTCTTATGGTTAAGAGAGAAGAGGAAGAAGAAGAAAGATTTAAGTATGATTAGGTGCTTTCGATGTAATCAGATTGGTTATTATGTTTTAAAATGTCCCGAGAAGAAGGAGGAAGATAGGGAACGATACAACTGCATATGTTGCAGTTGAAGAATATGCCACAAAGTTTGAGCAAGAATTTTCTCTAGCCTCCATTGACTCTAGTGTGGGGGGCTCGAATTTTGAGCATGTTTGGATAGTTGATAGTGGGTCAACCAGACATATGAATGGATTATATGGTTCCTTCCAAATAATCACAGAGTTAGGCCCAGGGCACTTTGTATGTACATATATTGACAGTCTGCAAGTAGCTATTAGAGGTGTTAGGATAGTTAGGTTCTAACTAGACCTTGATGAGATCATATAGGTACATGGAGTTCTTTTTGTTCCTGGGATGAGAGTTAATAAACTCTCAGTGCCATATTTAGAATATGATGGTTTTGGATTGATGTTGAGGTTAGGTCATGTTTTCCTATATCAGGAAGAAGAACCAGTTGGCACCACAATAATTCCTGGTGGTCAAAGGGACATATTGTATGTATTGAGAGGATGTGTTGTACATCCAGGGCTAAAAGGATGGCTATCTGAGTCAGGTTTTGAGGGTGAGGCAAGTGTTCCACATGACGAATAGGTTATCTTTATTTATTTTGATGAAGAGAGTGGATCTATTTAGAGAAATGACAGAAGACTTAGCCAGTATAGTGATGATGAGAAGGTACATGAATCTCAGCTGGAGTCTTAAGAATTAGAGTTCTAGTTCAGGGTCAGGAACTTGTCTCCGAGATGCATTCCAGAGCAGGATGGCGCTGCTTCTGAAATCAAAGATGGATATTCATATGGTGTGAGAAGAACCTCCCTCATTAGGAGGGAGTGCTGAAATAATGAACTCTAAAGGCCCTACCTCATAGTTTTGGTGTGTGTGTGTGTGATGAAGGGGACATAAAGGCCTTTTGTTCCTTATGTTGTATTTATGTAAAAAGAGACATTAAGTAAATAAAGAAATGTTTTGTACTTTATAAGTTATGGTTCATTTAAGTAATGTATTTAATAATTAGTTTTTAATTATTAAAAGTACATTTAATATAGACCCTAGATATTGTAATCTAACCCTATCCCTTTTGTTAGAAAAATAATCTACCTCAGTACCATGATGATCTACCTAGGAGACATGATCATTTTTTGTGTGCTATGTTCTATGATCTAACTTATGTTATACTGATCAATATTGGTCAACTAGGTGATTCTGGCTCATTAATTTACAGTTGAGGTGGTCCACTTTGATCATTCTGTCATCGAGGCACCTGCATTAATTGCAAACCACTTCCATCTTTGAAAAGGGGCACTAGTGTGTGAATGTGTCTATTTTGTGGTCTCCTTGGTCATTTATTTGGCTCCTAGGGAATTTCCCAATCACCCATTGTAATACTCCAAAATTTCATAAAAAATTAAAATTTTTCCTATGATAATAAATGTTTACAATCATCACTTAAGAGGGACATTTAATTGTTAACAGTTAACATAATAATGGTCTAAAAATAGAACTAAAATTAATTCCTTTATTAAATTCCGTATCTGCATACTTAATTATTTGCTTTCATAATTCAGTATTAAATATTGATTTAGCAGGTGATGATATGAAGTAACATGAGCTGAAACATATGTTTGTTTACTATGTACTAAAGTTTGTTTTACTGTTTGTAAACATGAAGGAACTTCAGTTCCTGTCCGAGGCTTACTTAGATTTTTAGCTAATGCAGTGAAGTGATGCTTCTTGTACAGGTATTTTTACAGGTAAGATGTTTTGTAAACCAATTTCAGGATCAAGACTAATTATCTCAACTAGCATAAATAAAATGCTAGTATATTTTTTTAGTGTACAACTTTGAGCAAATAAAGGAGGTGTCATCGAAACTATATATTTACTTTTTATTTAATTACTTGAAGGCGTAAGTATTTGGAAAATACGAACATAAATCTAGATGTTATTCTACCTAGCTTTGACTATAACTTGTTCATCATAATTTCATCTATCTGTTATCATATTAGGTCCTATATACAATTCTAGAGAAAGATAAATTCACATACTAGGTCATTTGATACATTATTACTTGTTACCATGGTAATTCATATGTATTTGTCTCAACATATATTCAAATGTTATATAAACCAGTAAAACCTACGTCTAGGCATAGTTGTAAGGTATAATCGATTGACATTCATACATATATGGAGCTAACGATTTAATACAGAAAACAGTTCTACTAACTGCTTAGGTATTTACCTGGTGGAAATGCAATAAGATAAACATTATATTGTTTTACTACTTTGTTTTAAGGGATGAAGAGTTCATTACCTAATGAACCTATCTAAACCAAGCCTTTGCATGACTTAAATCTCGCAAAGAGATATTATATAATAATTATTACCCTATTTAAACAAATCTAAACTATAATATCCTTACCCATGAATCATGATAAACATCTCTATACTTGCAATCTTATGCTTATAAGTTTTTAACCAAAGTTCTAGTATGGGATTACGATTAGCCTTTTTGCATAACCTAACTCAAAAAGGGGTGTTTTGATAATTCTTCAATACTAACGTCATTATATGAAAATCCTTTGTAGGTTTCACTTCATACTCCCAAACTATAGAGAAAAACCCATATTATCGAATTCATAGAGGGCTCCACGTGGTAGTTGGTTAGTGGTTAGGTTTTTGACTTTGGTAACTTCACTATAAAAGTCTCCAAGACCATAAAATATCGCATTTTACCCTAAGGATTTTACTGTTGTGGAGAGTGCCATTGGCTTATGGCTTTATGGCCATTGATGCCATTGCTTTACCTCTTTATGAAAAGGCCTTCGTTTTCATCGCTTTACCTCCGCGAGAGCTTTCCTCTGTGTGTTTTTCCAATTGTAAACTCTGTCTGGAAGAGCAGTGTGGTCTCGATTTTGGTTCCATTGTGGCCTTGGCTGTTGGCTTAAACAATCTCGTCGAGGTTTCTTGACAGTGGTTCTACTAGTTTGCTAGGGTATACCCTTTTCTTTTGGCTAGGTTTGTTGCACATGCCACCAACTACAAGATTGAGGTAAAAAAATCTCCAGGTAATTTTTTTTATATTTAAACCCTTCTGCATTGTTCAAAGATTTACTGTATTCATTATTTTAATTAAGAATGAGCTTAACACCTATTTTTTTAAACTTGTGCAGACTTCCAGATTTGCTGCTGTGAGCTGGAAGATACCATATATCTCCACGAAAGGACTCCATGCTTCGCATATAACCTGGTAAGCCTCGGTCTCATGCCTGAGGTTCCTTCTACGATGGTGTGTGGGGTTTTGGATGAAGTTGTTTCACCATGATTCGAACTTCATGGCTTCATTGTATATCACTTTGTTTGGGATGGCTGTATGGCCGTGGCTTGTTTTAAAGAGATACTTGTAAGGCCATTCGGTTGTAACTTGATTCATCCACAGTAATTATTTTGGACAGGCCTTAAGGCTGTGACTTTTGTGGGATTTTAATTATGTTTTAAATAGGGTTTAAAATCTCTTACATTTTGATTAAGCTCTAAAAGCTTTACTGTGTTGGATATCATGTGTTTGGCAACAAACTGTAGTTTAAAAAAAGTCAATGGAAGACTGAGGGGTTTCCTGTGTTGGATAAATTTCAGTTTTGTTTAAGTTTTAAAATAATGGAAAAACTTTACTGTTAAAATACTTGTGTTTGATGAATGGATTGTTAAAAGAATATGGAAGAGATTTTGTTGCTGTTTAAGTCCATAATTTCGATTTTTATTTAGAAGGAGGAAATTCTTTAGGATATTAGTATTAAAACGAATTCTGAGTTCTTCTCTGTTAGTAAAATATTTTTTTACAAAAAAAAAATCAAAAGAGAAGGGTTTGTTAATACAACCCAAGATCTACTGTGTAATTGGATTGGGAATATTTAATTTGTCTTTTCTTATATTATTTTAGTTTATACTTGAAAAACAATTTTAATACTATTTATGTGTAATTTTTATTTTAATTATGTGCATTTAATAATATGGATATTAAAATTATAAAAATAAAGGGTTTTATTTAAGAGAAAGAGGGTAAAACTGTAAAATCCCTAATCTGGGAAGAGTAAAATAAAACTAGTTGACAATTTTCCCTAAATTTAGGGTTTGTATTTTTTTATTTTAATTTAAAACCGTGCATTATTATTGTTTAACTATAATGTGTTTATTATTTGATGTTTACTTACAATATTAATGAAAAATTGCTTAGATGTTAATGGCAAACCTAAGTGAATACTATATTTCATTTTTACTGTTTATCAGCTATTCCTGCTTATGTTATTTTTTTGTTCCTATAATATTTAATAACTATGTATATTTATAATAAACTAAGCTTATAGCTAGTAATTAATTTATGTGTTGAAAAGAACACAGTTACAAAAACTGTGTACTAGTTTTTTAAATACCTTCCTTTATGCTAGTTCTTGTTTAGCTTTTTAACAGGTGTATTCTAACTAAGGAAAATTCTGAACATTCCTATAAGGAATCTGTAGAAAGTAAATAAACATAATCCTACATTCTTGATTTGATTTATCCATCAGAATTTAATCTCACCTACTGTACTAGAGTACTACTTTCTTGAATGTGTGGAAAGATACAGTTAGGTATTTTATCCATCAGTAAATTTGAAATTACCCTAATCATTCATTCTAATCCAGAATTCATCTACCTTTCAACAGTAAAAGATTTTCTCCAAGTAATTTTAATAATAGATGAAACATACATATAAATGTATTATTTCCTAAATTCATTCATTCTTGTTCCTATGCTTGCATAGAGAAACTAGAAATAACATGTATAACCTGGCAATATAGAAGATGAGACAACAACTTAAGGAGCCCGTTCCTCCCAACCAACTCCTGAAGATAGCTAAACTGCAGATGTTAGGACCCCCGAGCCTATCCACTGGTCCACCTAGTTGAAAGCACTGGGTGAAAGAACTGGTTTAGAAACCTCTGCTACTCCACAGAGTAATCAGCAGTAATATTTATTCCTACATTAGTAAGAACTTAGCTCAAATCAGCTACACTAGTTCAAAAATTCAACACTTTGTTGGGGCGTGGACCTTCAAGGTGCTTAATTTTGGCAACTCTGTGGTTTTAGTGCGAAGCTTCTAAGCAGAGTTGCGGCCCAAAATAGTATTAGGGGTGTCGGGGTTGGGTCGAACCCCCTCTTTTTGTAAATAACCCATGGTTTAAACTCATTGTTTTTAAGCCCATGGTTTAAGCACATGGTATTGTAATAGTGCACTAGTATAAATAGGCACTTATGTAAAGGAGAAAGAGTTTTTTTTTTTGAAGGATTTTTATATGGTATGATTTGATGTGAAGCTAAGACCTGTTTTTAGGTTTAAGGTTAAGTCCCAGCTGTGTGTGTGGACGACCTCTGAGCTGAGTGCGCAGGGGGTTTTGTTAAGGTTAAGTCCCAGTTGTGTGCATGGATGACCTCTGCAGCTAAGTGCGCAGAGGGTTTTGTTAAGGTTAAGTACCAGCTGTGTGCATGGACGACCTCTACAGCTGAGTGCATAGAGGGTTTTGGAAGGAAAGTACTGCAGCTTAGTGCGTAGCTTTTGGGTTGTTGAAGGGATCTGCAGCTGAGTGCACAGAGATATGTAGTTGAGTGCGCATATTAGAACTATGTTGTTGTAAAGAGTTGAATATAAACGCAGTTCTGTGGACGTAGCCCTTACACTGGGGGTGAACCACGTATATCTTATGTTGTGGTGGTTCCTCTTTTTGTTTTTGTGTTGTTATGTTCTTATGCATTTGATAAGTAGGTGAATGATAAGTAAGATATATTGTTAGGAATTAAACTTCGCTGTGAATTCCCAGTTAAGGGTTAAGCAAGTAACTGTCTATTTATATAAACTGCGAAGCTATTTAAGTGTATGTCGAAGCTCTGTATTGTGTAAGTATACTTTGTTAAGGCTAAAGGTACAGTAATATCCCTCTTTTGTTTTCAAAAACTTGATTCTACGGCACCCCATAGTTGTTTCGGTTGAGACTGCAACCTGTTCGCAGGTTGTTGCCGAAAGGGCCAACAATGTGGGTCTCTTTGTTGGTTGGTAAATAAGAGTATAAGAACCCGGGTCTGCCCTGCAGCCAACAAATTGGTTCTGTTTCCGGTTGAACCAGTATCTGCTCAAGAGGGATCTACGTCGTACCAAGAGGGACATGTTTTGGAGGCCCTCAGTAAAATAAATCGGTGACTGGATTGAAGATACCTATCTAAAATTTGCTGAACAAGAAAATAAGGATCCTCGTCATAGCTCAGACGACTTTTTGCAAAGGTACATTTTTTCTGATATTTATGAAATTTTCTTTGGTAGCATCCACATAGAATTGCACCAGTGGTTATCCAGGTTGACAGAAAGAAGGACAAACTTCCAAGAAGACCAGTCTCCTGCCTAGACACCGGAAAGAATTAAGCTGTTGAAAAGAGTGAACAACGCGGTATCTAGAGCTGTTGACTTCTGGACAACGTGAACCCTTGAAGCATTTGTGACGGAGTTCGCCATCGACACACATACTTCTTTCAGCGAAGCAGAAAGACAGTTTTTCAAAGGACCAAGGGGTAAGTACCTGAATTCATTAAGTTTGAAAATTAAAATGCTCTTAGCTAAAAAACGCATATTGCTTATTGAATCAGATTGCTAAATTTAGTACTACTAACCTATGTTTGAAAGTGAAAGTGACTTCGACGAGCAAAGTGGTTTTCTTCGCAATGGTAAAATATACAAGAGAACTTTTGGATCCTTTACCCTAGGCCAGAATACCGGTTATACTCCTTTAAGCCCAAAAGAGTCTGAATCTGAAGAAACCCCTTTTGTTAGAAACCCTCCTATAACTCCACAACGAAGATCTGTTATCCCTGAGAACCCATCGTAGTCCGATAGTAACCCTAGCCCCAGTAGTCCTGTCGCAGGTCAGTCTACCTCAGTAAGTCCCCCCCCCCTGTTACCAATTTTCCCCCTCCTCCCCCCCCCCCCCCCCCCCCTCGATCTGCTATGGCCCATATAAATGATGATATTAAGCTCCCAGTCTTTAGAGGAACTGGATCAGAGGATCCAGAGCAGTTTTGGTTCCTATGCGAAGCTGTCTGGATTGCTAAGAATATTATGGATCAGAATACAAGAACAGCGCAGCTGGTCACCTCTTTCAGAGACCGAGCTTTGACTTGGTTTATGAAGTTTTCCAGTACTCAGAACTATGTCTTGGCTGATATTAAAAAATAAATGATTAAAGAATTTAAGAAGCCTGAATCAAAGTCGCAGTCTATAACTGAACTAAAGGAAATTCAGCAGAAGTGAGGTGAATCAGTTTGGGACTTTGATTAGAGGTTCAAGGTTCTATTGGACCAAGTTAGTTTCACTATTGTACCAGAACAGCATAAAGAATGGTTCATTGCAACACTCTTATCTCATATCAGGAGTCCAATTATGCAACAGAAGGTTGCTGATTAGCAAGAGGCATTGGAAATTGCTATGAAACTTGAAACAACTCATGTTGGAGATAATTCTGGAATAGACCAAATACAAGCATAGTTAGCAGAAATGGATTTGGAGCTTCGCGACATGAAAAAATGGAAAGCTACTCGTGAAGAGGTTTGGTGTACATGATGTAAGACAGAAGGTCATGACAAAGAACAGTGCCCTGCACTAAGAAACTATCTGAATACTGGTGCATCGAACCCATTTAACCCTAATGTCCTATATTGTGAGATCTGTAGAACAACTGGTCAGAATCAACATGAAGATTGCTATCTACTGCAGAGATATGTTCAAGTACCTAAGAATCCATACTACAAATTCTGTAAGTTAGTTGGACACAACGAAGATGAATGTCGCAGCTTTGATCTCATGAGAGAGAGAACCTATGATGCTTATAGGGTACAACCCGATGCATAAGGAAATGATGGATATGGTTATCGTGGCAGTACATTAGGTCGAGGTAACTTCAGAGGTCATGGTCATGGTGGTGTGCCTGGAAGAGATCGAGGCCAGGTTATTTGCTATAACTGTAATCAGGCAGGACATGTATCTAGAGGCTGTCAGAACCCAACTACGACATGTCGATATTGCAGAGTAGTCGATCATGTGATTGAGCAATGTCCACAGTTGATAGCCAAGATACAAGAATGAAATGGCGCTCCTACTCAGAATGTTTAGATGATTGTTGTAGAGAAAAGACATGTCCCAACCGTTAACATTGTTACAAGGAGTGGAGCTACGATGCAAGTGAAGAATAAGGAGAAACAGCCTGACGAGGCTTGGGTCTGCAAGACCCCAGAGAAAATCCCATCCTTCGACATTGGAAGAGAAAAAGGAACATTTATGGAAGCTAAAAAAGACTTTGCTGATCCGAGAACATCAGTAGCAACTACGCAACAACATCGACAACAGCTACAGTCTCAAGAAGCTTCGCCAGATCAAGTAAGTACACTAACATCATTTTTATAGAGTTGTATGAAGCTATTAAGAAATCAGAATGCTTTGAATGAGTTACAGAAAGTTATTCAGTCTTGCGAACCTCAGTGAAGCTCTGATAGAGGAAAACATGTTAATAGAGTTAGAAGGACTGGAAGAGAAATGAGGTTGCATGATCAAATAGGAGATTATGATATGACTGATATTATTCTAGACCTAGGATCAGAAGTGAATGTCCTAACTAGGCAGACATGGGAACAAATGGGAAGCCCTATGCTTGAATGGTCCCTTATACAGCTGAGATTAGCTAATCAGCAGAAGATTGTGCCCTTGGGAAGATTCCCTAGTGTACTAGTGGACATTGATGGAGTCAGTACCCTAGAAAATTTTGAAGTCATTGAAATAATTGATGATAGAAACCCCTATCCAGCAATGCTAGGAATTGAATGGGCAATAGAAAATGATGCAATAATCAACCTTAAGAACAGATAGATGAATTTTGAAGGAAAAGGCCTGAGAGTCATAGTACCATTGGAACCTTCTCAAGGAGAAAGGTATACAGAGCTAGTCAGAGATGAAGATCAGGATGTTTTGGATCATATTTACAACATCACAGCTAAAGAAGAAGACTATGTTAACCCTACTGCTGAAGGTATAATGGATTGGCAGTGTGACAGTTCTTGCATGACTGATTCAAACGAAGGCCTAGAAAACTGGCAGAATAGACTTTATGAGCTACATGGACATCGATGTGCAAGAATTACTAAGTCTATCAGATGGGTTGGCTCACAGCCAAAGATCTTACCTACTTTTGATGGTTTGACAGACCCAAAAAGCATTATTGTACAATTCTCATAGCAAGTACTAGATTCACAAAAAATGGAGACCCTAGATTCAGTATTTAGAGCCGCAGCTGCCAGATGGTGGAATGCTCATAAAAAGTATATTCATAGTTGGAGAGCTTGTCAAAAGTTTCTTTGCCTGAGATTCATGGAACAACCTCAGGAGGTGAGCAACAGATTTAATGGTAAGACTAGCCCTCAGGAACATTTGGAGTAGTGCTATGAAGCATGGAAGCATGTACCTTGTGAAGAATGGGTACATAGGTTTGTACACACTCTGGAACCTGTAGCAAAGAACTGGTATGTGGAGGTAGAGCTTCGCCATGGTACTGTAAGTTGGGATAGTCTTATTGATAGTTTTGTGCTTACATTTTCTATTAATGAGGATTGCCCTATTTTGGACGTAGCTATTAGGTTGATCCATACTAAGGTGTTTGATGATAAAAAAATAGCCGAGCACCAATTTGATTGGAAGGAACAAGAAGCTAATGCAGTAGAATGTTATATTAACCTCGCCATTGATGAAGACGATGACCCTCACAACATTAATATTCCTGAGACAGAAGGACACTGCGAAGTACATGGACCAGTAGTCGAAGCACTTGAATTAACTCAGCCCTTGAAGACAAGGAAAGTAAACATTAGATCAGAAGAAATGCCTAAATACGCTACCAGTGGAGATTATTGGTACAAAGAAATGGTAAGCAAAGTGACTGAACTCCTCCATGAGTATCAGGATTTATTTTCGACGAATTTCTTAGAAGTGAAAGGTATCCTTGGTGATATAGGAGTGATAAAAATACCTTTGAAACCTGATTTGAAGCCTGTGAAGTAACGCCCTTATAGGTTGAACCCTAAGTATAAAGAGAAAGTCAGGCTAGAGCTAGATAAGATGCTCGCAGCAGGAATCATTGAGCCTGTCGAAGAATCCGAATTGGTCATCCCTATGGTGGTACAAGAAAAGAAGACCAAGGAAGAAATCATAATCTATGTTGATCTGAGGAAGCTAAATGATGCCTGTTTAAATGATCATTTCCCTACTCCCTTTACAGATGAAGTTTTAGACAATGTCGGAGGTCAAGAAGTGTATTCTTTCACTGATGGATTTTCAGGTTACCATCAGATCATAATTGCTCTAGAGGATCGACATAAAACAACCTTCTCTACAGAAATGGGATCTTTTCAGTACACTGTTATGCCTTTTGGATTGAAGAATGCACCTGCTATGTTTTCCAGAGTAGTCATATCTACATTTAAGGAATTTATTCATAAATTTTTGGAAGTTTACTTTGATGATTGGACTATCTTTGGTTTATTGAAAGATCATATAGCCAGTCTAAGACTTATGCTGGACAAGTGTAGACAACATCGGATTTCATTGAACCTGAAGAAGTGTATCTTTTGTGCACCTTTTGGAATTCTGCTAGGTCACATTGTATGCAACCAAGGATTGATGGTGGATCCTGCAAAGATAGCCATTATTGTGAATTTTCCACCTTTGAAGTCTGTTAAGAAACTTCGTACTACACTTGGTCATACTGGATATTACAGGAATTTCATCACAGGATATGCTCAGATAACAGCCCCTATGGAAAAGAAATTGAAGAAAGACATTAAGTTCAAATGGACACCTGAATGTCAGGAAAGCTTGGACATTTTGAAAGAAAAGATGGTAATAGCCCCTATCTTAGTATTCCCTAACTGGAATACAGAGTTTCATGTTCATGTCGATGCATCCTCCATTGCTTTAGGTATAGTATTGGCTTAGTCAGGTGAAGGTAATATTGATTACCCTATTGCTTTTGCAAGTAGAAAATTGTCCATAGCAGAAAAGAATTATACTACAACAGAATGAGAAGGTCTAGCTATGGTTTATGCTTTGCAGAAGTTTCGACATTATTTGTTAGGATCTCATTTTAAGATGTTCACTGACCATTCTGATTTGAAGTATTTGGTTAACAAGCCTGTGTTAGGTGGAAGGATATGCAGATGGCTGATTTTGTTTTAGGAGTATGACTTTGAGATCATAGTTAAGCCAGGAAGACTTAACCTGGGGCCTGACCACTTGTTGAGGCTCGAGTCAGGAGAAGAACCCACTAGTTTGGACGAAGGTCTTCCTAATGCCCAGTTTTTTTCCATCCAGATGGTTGATGACTATTTTAAGGATATTGTTTAGTACTTGTCTACAGGGTTTGCACCTTCTGAGATGACAACACAGCAGAAGAAGCAGCTAGTGGTTAGAGCAGCTGACTTTAACTTGATAGCAGGACAGCTATATAAGATGGGACCAGATGAAATACTACGCAGATGTGTCTTGGAGCATGAAAATCCATTAATTTTGGATGAGGCACATTCTGGAGCAGCAGGAGGTCATTATGCAGGAAAAGCTCTGGCACAGAAAATTCTGACAGCGGGATTGTGGTGGCCTACGATTCATAAGGATGCAAGAGAGTATTGCAACAACTGCGATATCTATCAGAGGACAGATAAACCATCCAGGAGGGATGAGATGCCTCTGGTTCCACAAGTAAATTTACAAGCATTTGACAAATGGGCTATTGATTTTGTTGGACCAATCAATCCCCCTGCAAAGAAATCTGGAGCAAGATACATTATTACAGCAACTGATTACCTTACTCGTTGGGCCAAAGATCAACCAGTCAAGGACTGTAGCGCTACTACAGCTGCGAATTTCATCTTTGATAATATTTTGTGAAGTTTTGGATGTCCTAGAATTTTTATGAGTGATCAAGGATCACATTTTCTGAATAGGACTATTGAAGCATTGACTGAAGAATTTCAAGTATATCATCAGAAGAGTACTGCCTACCATCCTCAAGCAAATGGAACTGTCAAAGCCTTTAACAAGATCCTTGAGCACGCTCTGACGAAGGTTTGCAATGTTAACAGAAATGATTGGGATCTTAGAATTCCAGCAGTATCATGGGCTTATAGAACCACTTGCAAGAAGTTGACAGGTCATACACATTTTAGGATGGTATATGGACAAGAAGAAGTTATGCCCATGGAATACATTGTTCCTAGCCTCAGAATATCTACCTTCACAGGGATGGATGATCCAGCTATGTTGAATGAAAGGCTGACAAAGATACTGAAACTATAAGAAGACAAATTCATTGCAGGTTTCCAGTGGCAAGTGCAGAAAACTAGAGAAAAAGCATGGCATGATAGACACATTAAGAAGAAGAATTTCCAGAATGGTGATCTCGTGCTCTTGTACGACAGTAAATTCATGAAGTTCCCAGGTAAGTTCAAGACACATTGGAAAGGACCATACATAGTTCAGAAAGTTACTGATGGTGGCGTAGTTCAGTTAACTAAATTAAATGGAGAATTTTTGCCCTCCATGGTGAATGGAAGTAGATTAAAGAAGTACAGGGAAAAGCCTATACCCCCTAACCCAAAGTAATAGCAAGAAGAAGAGTCTAATTACCAAGAACAGTTGAAATTGGGTACTAGACTATAATGAAGCTGTTCTCACAGAAGATTTGGCAGATTGTGGAAGTGTCGAAGGTTGTGGAAGAAATCCTGTCGATGGTCAAAGCTCGAAGCTCTATCGAAACTGGTGCCAGGATGTGTCGAAGGTATGTACTGTGTCTAGTGGTTGTGCTGAACAAGAAAGGTGTGTCGAAGCTTAAAATGTGACCATTGGAAAAAATCAGATTTGGCGGCGCCAATACGTTAACTACATTAACTGCCTGTCATGATGAGATTTTGTGAAATCTAGCACCGATTGGACAAGATCTACAGCTGCTCTGTCATATTTGGTGTCTTTAATGCATAGTTATGGAATATTTGGTCATTGGATTCTATAAGAAGTCACCCAGACCTGCGAATTTTGCATTACGCAGCTTAGTGAGTTGAGTCCATGTCATCTAATCACGGAGTCCAGGAATTGTTGAGCGAATTCAGAGAGAGGGGTCTGCAGAATCTTATGAGAAATCCACCTGCATCTGCACCTTACGAAGAGACTCCCCCAGCACCGAGTCAACCAATGCAGACACGATCAACCAGGAAGAAATATAAGGCAGAAGTTCATTCTAAGCGGAACGAAGAAAGGAACAAGCCATCAAGAAAGACACCAGAGGATCCCGTGATGAATCCTTCCGGAGTATTTGAAGACCTTGGTGACGAAGAGAATGTTGCACCGCATCATCCCCCATATCTTTCACCTGTGTGACTAAGAGTTCAGCCACCTTGACGGACATCCAAGTTCACGTTACGCACCCCGTCGCTGCCACAGGGTGTGCAGTTGGTCGAAATAATGACAGGAAAAATAGACCGACTCAAGTATGCAGACCATGATACAAATGATCATGGAAAATTTCTGCAGTTCACACCTGGGAAATACTTGCACCCTGTCCACTATCCGGAGACCAGTACGATGCTACTAGAAGTGAAACAGTGGGTTGCTGGCTTGGAGCAAGCTGGCTTGTTGAAGATGTTGAATGTTCCCCACTTCGGTCGCAACACGCAGGTGACCGTGGTGGTCAAGCAATTATTGGCGTTGGTGCATGATGGGCACCTATGGATAGGAAACCAGAAAATCATCATTGATGGAGAACTCATTCATCGGATCACAGGCTTGCCGAAGGAAGGGATTGATCCTAGCATTGAGTTCATGGGAAAGCATGAAGACATGAAGTTGGCTCAAAGCATGAAGGAATGCTTCGGGCTGACGAAAGCAAAGCGAGGGTATCAAACCTCGACCATTCCAGCATCAAAACATTCGCTTCACCGCAGAGCTACTAGCATGCAAGCTAATGCGGAAGTATAGGACGAATGAAGAATTTTCCCCGATTGTCAGTATTGCTACGAACTGTGCTGAAGGCTACAGTTACAATTGGGTAGTGTACATTGCTAAGGAGTTTCTCGAAGATGTCCACGATGCGCAGGAGAAAGGTAGACCCTTTCATTACTCTTGGTTTTTAGTGCTTATTGCACTGGTAGGATGGAAAGAACCTACCAAGGCACAGTTTGTTGATGTGCCTCTGCACATGCCTGGCGCAGCAGGATATGCATCTCTGTGGGTGTCGCCGGATAAAAATTTCCAGTAGATGACGAACTACGTGTTCGCCTTCTACACAATGAATATTTCCTATGAGATCCTGAAGACACCATGGCTCAGTAATGAGCTATTTTCTCAGTACGCAGGAGTGGCCAACTTCAGGGCTGACATGCATCATGTCTTCATCTAGGCCCACGCAGGTAGCAAGCACAAATGGTCGAAGTTGCCATACATGGTGAACGAGGAAGAAATCCATGCAGTAGTCAAGCAGTGGCCGGCTGAATGGATGAAGGACACAGGAACAAGGCCGAGCATACCAGTTCCCCCTGTAACAGATGTGGGCACAAGTCCAAGTCAGGTGCCACAAAGTGACCCACTCGAAGAAAGCAAAGAATAGGATGAGTCGTAGCAGAGTGGTGATGACCATGGTGGTGATGATGGAACTGATGAAGAAGAAGAAGAATCAGTAAAGACAGTTTCTGACCCCAATCTCCCAGATAAGCGCAAGTCTCTAGAAGTGGAGGAAGTTACCAAGCCTTCGCCTAGAAAGAAAACTAAGGTGTCGAAGGGCAAGAACATCGTCGAAGATCCCGCCTTGACGATGGAAGAGCTTGATTAGGCTCTGACAAAGTCTACAGAGGTATTAACTGGAAAATGGTTAGAGTTTGCAGCTACATAGCTTGATGCGCTCGCTGGTGTAGCGCAGCGAATCGTAGAGCTCAAGGAGTTAACAGAAAGATTAGCAACAGGCGCTGCAGCAAGTAGTGCCCCAGTAAGCGTGTAGCCAGATACTCGGCAATGGCTAGCCAGAAATAACAGAGGGAAAGTACCAAGTGCTGCCCTCATTATAACTGACACATCATCTCGATCATAGATGAGTATGACAGTTGAGATAGACTACACCAAGTTGTATATGTCAAAGCTGCATCTTTGTCAGTTGGCAATTATGAACGAGATTTAAGAACGCGGCAGCTACTCACACAGGCAGTTGGAAAAGTCCATGAAGCAGAGTGAGAGCCTCACAGCATAGTTGGAAGAAGCTAAGCAAAAGAAGAGGGAAGCAGAAAGTGAGCAAGCTGCACTGGCGCGAGTATTGGATGAGGCGTGTCGAAGTCTCCCTGAATTCGACATGCAGGCTGAAGAAGAACCAGAGCAGAGGCTCGCCAAGCTGAAAGACTATGCACAACAGTCTCACAGCCTGATAGAAAAGATAAAAGCAGAGCATGAGGCTCAGATTGTGGAGCTTCAACTTCGCATTATTCCTGAGAGTCCGCCAAAGATCAAGGAGCAGTGTCGTAGAGATATTTCAGCCTCAGCAACGAAGATCTCAGATCTAGTGAGCAGTGCATCAAAGCTACTGGATGAAAGCGTTAAGGCCTGGGCAAACTTACAAGACAATCCAGAAGTGGAAAAGCTACAAGAAACAATCAAGCAATGATAGGCAGAGTTGGATGCAATCAAAGCAGAAATCAAGACATTGCCTCCTATGCAGAAGATGCTTAAGGTAAAGCAGAGCAATGAAATCCAGCAAAAAATTGAGGCATGCAGAAGGAAAGAAACACTGTTAGTGAGCTCTGTGTAGCCTCTCATTAAAAAGGCCTTGGAGTTGAGCACTGCTACAGACAACCAGCTCAAATTTTTGAAGGAGTATGATGCATTTGCACAGGAGAAGGCCAGTGAAGCATCTACAGCAGCATTGTAGGAGATGGTGGAGAAGGGGAAAGCAGCCAAAGATATCATGCGCAGCCTCAAAAAATAGTTCACTATCTTTTCCAACAAGATTCTCCCTCCAAAAAAGTAGCAGAGTGTCCCGGGACGGGACATTGGTGAGTCTTAGGGGCCTATTGGGGCGTGGACCTTCAAGGTCCTTAATTTTGGCAACTCCGTGGTTTTGGTGCGAAGCGTGTAAGTGGAGTTGCGGCCCAAAATAATCTTAGGGGTCTCGGGGTTGGGTCGAACCCCCTCTTTTTGTAAATAACCCATGGTTTAAACTCATGGTTTTTAAACCCATGGTTTAAGCACATGGTATTGTAATAGTGCACTAGTATAAATAGGCACTTATGTAAAGGAGAAAGAGCTTTTTTTTCGAAGGATTTTTGTATGGTATGATTTGATGCAAAGCTAAGACCTATTTTTAGGTTTAAGGTTAAGTCCCAGCTGTGTGTGTGGATGACCTCTGCAGCTGAGTGCGTAGTGGGTTTTGTTAAGGTTAATTCCTAGCTGTGTGCATGGACGAGCTCTGCAGTTGAGTGCGTAGAGGGTTTTGTTAAGGTTAAGTCCCAGCTATGTGCGTGGACAACCTCTGTAGCTGAGTGCGCAGAGGATTTTGGAAGGAAAGTACTGCAGCTTAGTGTGCAAATTTTGGGTTGTTGAAGGGATCTACAGCTGAGTGCGCATATCAGAACTGTGTTGTTGTAAAGAGTTGAATATAAATGCAGTTCTGTGGACGTAGCCCCTACACTAGGGGTGAACCACGTATATCTTGTGTTGTGGTGGTTCCTCTTTTTGTTTTTGTGCTGCTATATTCTTATGCATTTGATAAGTAGGTGAATGATAAGTAAGATATATTGTTAGGAATTAAACTTCGCTGTGAATTCCCAGTTAAGGGTTAAGCAAGTAACTGTCTATTTATATAAACTGCGAAGCTATTTAAGTGTATGTCGAAGCTCTGTATTGTGTAACTATACTTTGTTAAGGCTAAAGGTACAATAATATCCCTCTTTTGCTTGCAGAAACCTGATTCTGCGGCACCCCATAGTTGTTTCGGTTGAGACTGCAACCTGTTCGCAGGTTGTTGCCGAAAGGGCCAACACCGTGGGTCTCTTTGTTGGTTGGTAAATAAGAGTATAAGAACCTGGTTCTACCCTGCAGCCAACACACTTTTCACTCAAACACATCTTCTTGTCCCCTCCATTGAATTTCTTGTGCACTAATTTCACTCAGAAATTTCACAAGTAAAGAATGAGCAACCTCAGGTGAATTCAATGGGAAGTTTTTATCAGCATTCCTAGGTCTTTTGGGTCAGTTTTCACTTAATAAGCCACCTGCACTTATTCCACTTTCTTGGGGAACATGACCACAAAAATAGGGAAGTTGCCTCCTGCAATAGCTAGAAGTAGTTTGAGGATACTTCCAAGTGTCAATCTGCTCTCAACCCAGCCTATTCCACCAAGTGGCTAGTAAAACACTCATTTAAGATTCTTCTTAATCTGTTGTCTCATCTTTCATTTATTTAATAATAAAATATTCAACAATTAAATGCAATTATCCTTGATCCCACTTGGTCATTAATTACAAAATTTATAATAAAATTAAAACATAATGTCTCCTAAAACATAAAAAAGTTTTTGCAATTTGGGGTATATGACATACACACCCCCTTAAATATAACATCGTCCTTGATGCTATTTTATTCATCATCCTCAGAGTTTCCCTGGAACAGAATTGGATATGCTGCCCGCATATGACTCTCCAATTCCCAGGTGGTTTCTTCTGGACTAAGGTCACTACAACAAAAACTGGATTTAGCATCTCTTTTTGCATCCTTTTTTGCGTCTAGACCATCTTTCAAAGTATTTTTATTCATTTTTTGGACAAAATGGCACAATTTCATGGGTTGGTGCTATTTTAGGCATTTTTTGCATCCCTTTTATAAATATGGCTCAAATTACGGCATAATTTGCACCAAGTTTTGCACCTAATTATGTGCCAGGTTTTTCAACAGGTTTTGAGCCTAGTTTTGAACCTAATTTTGCACCTAGTTTGTACATCTACTCTTGTTGCACCCCCTTTTAAGCCCATGTTTGCCTCAACTTTTACACCCTTGTTTTTATCCACTTTTGCATCCTTTTTTACATCCACTTTTGCATCCACTTCTGCTTCTTTTTTTGCATCCCTTCGTGTGCCAAGTTTTGCATCAAAGTTTACATCCTGTTTTGAGTCTAGTTTTGCATCTTGTTTTGTTTCAGCTATTTTTGCATCCACTTTTGCATCCATTTTGTCGTCCACTTTTGCACCCACATTTTCATCCTTTTTTGCATCCCATTTTGCATCCATGTTTATGTCTTTTTTTGCATCTACTATTGCATCCACGTTTGCATCCACTTTTTTTGCGTCCCAATTCCCACCTATTTTTGCGCTTACTTTTACACCCACTTTTGCTTCAACTTTTGCATCCACGTTTGCATCTTTTTTTGCATGCAATTTTACATCAGTTATTGCATCCCTTTTTGTATCCACTTTTGCATCGGGTTTTGCATTGGGTGTTACGACTACTTTTGCATCTATATTTGCATCTACTTTTGTTGCATCCACTTTCGCATCCAATTTTGTATCCAATTTTACATCCATGGTTGTATCCACTTTTGTGCCACTTTTTTCATCATGTTTTGCTTCCATGATTGCATCATTTTTTGCATCACCTTTTGCATCCATTTTTGGTGCACCCCATTATGTACCCACTTTTACGCCTACTTTTGTTGCATCCATGTTTTTATCCACTTTTGCATCCAGTTTTACACCCAGATGTTGAAGATGAAAATGAGGATAATGATTATGATATTGAGGATTGTTATGATGATGATGATAATGTTGTTGATAATGAGGAGAATGATGACAATGATGATGATGATGACGATTATGATGACGACGATGCTGATGATAATGACAACATTTCTGATGATTATGATGGCAATGAAATGAATGGTGATGATGACTATGATGACAATGACAATGATGATGAGTACAATCAGAATGATGATGTTGATCATCCTAAAAAATAAGTTGTTATTTGTCATGCATAAATCGTGTGTGTCCTCTATGACCCTTTTCCACTAATCACATATTTTGGGTAGATGCTATTTCTTATGCCAAAGGTAATGATGAATAACTGATTAAAATGTCAATAATCATGATGATAATGTCAAGGAAAATGGTGATGTTGATGACATGGATGATGATTATGCCGATGATGATGACTATTGTGATAATCATGATGACAATGACAAAGATGACGACGACGATGATCATCATCATTTCCATCATCGTCTTCATTAAAAACATCATCACTGCCATTGTCATCTAGTTCATCATCGTCATCATTTAAAGCATATGGGGTATGTTTACCATTTAAAGCATGCATAACAAGTGGGATTATTCTAAAACACCCCACCAAAGTACAAAATTCAAACCACAAGGGAAACATAATATTGAAATTGTTCCAATTTTCTTTCTCCCAACAAAACATGCTTCATTTTAGGGAATTATGTTAAAATCCATACATTCATAGTCCATCCATACTATACTAGTAATAAATGTAAATATAATACTTAATCGAATTTATAAAATAGGTAAATATTTTATAAAGACCCTTATGATATATAAACTTCTTTCACCTTAATAATGGTAAAATATGTAAATATAATAAAAACATATAATTAATATAAATATGTTGCTATAGTTCATATGTTAAAAGATTTAATATAAATAGATATATATAGTTCATATGTTATGTGATTTAATATAATTAAATATATACACATATTATTTACTTATACATTATACAATTAAAATATAGATTAAAACCTATGAAGTTTCATAGGGAGGCAAAGCAAAACATGAAGGATTTTTTAAATATAGATCTATATACAACTACCCATTTCCCAATGGGGCTTCTGCTAAATCAATCTATGGATTCAGGGTTATGAGTATCAATTTAGTCCATCTAGTCCGTCCCCAATTCTTCCATGAGAGGATTTAATTCGGTCATGAGAGGATTTAAAATTATTCCACCCATGAGGACTTCTCACGACCCATAAGGACTTCTGAGGGTGCCCAGTTGGCAATGTGGGTGTCTTGATTCTCAGGCCAGGATGTTCAAAGCCCAGTTTTTAGGGATGGATCAAAGTAAACTAGGAGCTCTACCGTTGTTGATGCCTCTACTGTCTCTGTGTTAGATGTTGCTCTCTCATATACTATATAAGATATCCCCATGCTGGTGGTGCTGCTAATGCTAGGTCACCAAAATTTAGATCGCTGTCTCATGATTGGATTTTGTATTACAATAGATTGACATTTATAGCTATGTTTTATGAGAGAGATTCACACAGATGGACTAATTAGGACTAGCCAGGACAAGACCCAGCTAGGAGACCTAATCTGAGTAGCCATACCTCAAACTCTATGAGGGTACATAAATTACGGGGACAAGGGGCCAAATCCATACGATCATTGGATGCTGAGAATAAACCGGGTGAGCCTGCTCTATTATAGGGACTAACGGATCGAGCACACAATACTGCGAATATTTCGCTTTATAACAAGAGGTTATCGAACCACCTATTACTCAAGTACTAGTCATGATAATGCTTTCTCATGGAGCCTCTGGATGACCTCCTAGCTTCCAGCTTCCACATTCTGTGAGAGAAATCAATGCATTTTCCTTCAATAGGATCATTGAAGATGGAGAGAATTTGGGATTGAATCAAAATACCGAAGATGGAAAGAATTGGGTATTGAATCAGCTCATGTGGCTTATTTATAATTTTATGTCAGGTAGCATGATTTCTAAGAACAAATGCAAAGGATTCTCCATCGTTGTTGTATTTTCCTATTTCTCTGTTACACCCTGTGTAGAATATTCTACGACCATATTTTGCTTATAGGCCAAATGCAAATGTTATGGCCTAAGGCTATGTCTTTTGACCTTGCCATTGCTTAAGTTACAAAAAATATCCATGGTTAACATAAATTCATAAAAGAGGTACTATATCTTTCTCACATGCCAATATTCCCTTTATAGGGCTTTGTGGTGGCCTAAGGCCCCACACATAGTTCATGAGCCCTAAGGAAAAATATTTTGGCCCAATAACTCTTTTCACATCAAATCATGGCCAAGGGACTGAAAGCCATACTTGGTGTGTCAAACCTCAAAATGACCGACATATCTTACTCATTGGCTAAATATTATCTATGTAGTATATAGGGCCTTTGAGGTGGTCTAGGGAATCACACATGACCCATGAGCCCCTTACCCTTAGACATTACTTTTTGACTTGATAATATAGCCCAATCAATGATAATTATTCTTGGTTGCACAAAGCTTGAAATGACCTTTTCTTGCTTGTAAGCCAAATATTTCCCACATAGAGATGACATTATAGACTAGGGCCCATGACAACACATCAGACATGACGTTATGGTGAAAACATCCATATAGCAATCGATTTCTTTGCTAATTTTCTTAAATCTATTTTGTTAAATTTTTACCTTTTTCTTTTTTTCTCATTAGTTTTAAAAATAAAAGAAAATACAACTTTAGTAAGAAGAGATGAAATCCTATGTGGTCGGGAGGGAGGGGATTAAAATCCCTATTGGTTATACATAAACACGCCAAAGAAGAAATTATATATCAATGGGAGGGTAGAGATGTTAAATGGCTTGGGTCGATATAAATGGGTTGGGTCGAGATTGAGCACCGTCAAAATTGTTAAACTCCATCGCAATCTTTGCTTGCAATCGGTGTTCCATTCTTTATTCTATGGATTACGACCAACTGATTCCATCATGAGCCCATTCATCCATTTTCCAAGGAGCCACGAAAAATATTGCCATTGTAAAATATTAATCGATAATTTAACTAGTAACTAATTGTTAGAGGCATTGACACTATTGTGGCATCTGAGAATTAATGGTGTTATGGAAATTGTGGATGGGGAGGACTAGGAGGGATAATTCTTGTTCAGGATATGCCAGGCATGGATCAAAATTCAAGCCGTCACAGCCCGTCAAAGGGCTCCTGGACCGTCTATGAAGTGGCAATTAAAATTTTCTTGTCATTTAGAATGTGATTTTTTATTTTTTCCATTTTAATAAAAAGGGGAATATTTAAATTAAAATGTCATTAAAAGGGCTTGGTTAAAAATTGGCCTTCAATTATTTTAGTCTTGTCTTACTTCATAGATGTACTATGTGGCACCATCAGAGAACATCAAATCATTGATTTAAAAGTGAAGAATCATCTACGACTCAAGTACATTGATGGTTATCTACTTATTGATGGTTATGACAGAAGTTGAACTGCAACATGGTTCAACTGGATTCGTACTACAAAGAATGGCATGGTTCAACTCCCCTTTAATGAGCCATCAACGAACATTACAATATAATGGGATCAAGAAGCCCTGTGGAGAGTCAGAGTCTCGGAGATGTTAGGGTTCGTTAGGTAAAGGGACACCAACGAATAAATTAAATAACAGCAAATGACCAGATCTGTCTGGTTATTATTATCAAATGGAATCAGATAGTGGCATTTATATTAATGGTGGCACCTGCTTTGATTTTCACGAAGGCTGCTCTATAATGAACATAAAAGTTTCATGATAAGGAAATTATTATAATTTAAATATTCTTAATCATAATTTAAAGTATTATATAAGGAGATGCGTAAATAGGAGGCAGTGAGATGTTCAACTGCAAAATTAAATATTTCACAACATATTAATATTAAACCTGAAGCTCCTTTGCCAGCAAGTTTTCAGAACACCTGTAAGAATTAAAAAAGAAAATCATCAGTGAAATCCTCGATTGATTAGAAGTAGGCCGTGCGAATACAAATGCACTACTGAATAATCATTCAAGTTTTAATTAATAAAAGTTGCGAGTGCTTTTCATAAGATTATGAGTGTGAAACTAGGTCAAGTACGAGTGCCTTTTCTTGAATTATGCTTGAACTATGGGGTTTACTGGGTAATTCTCTGGTGATAGGTACACTGGGTAAGCTCGATTAGTCCACGCTGGATTATTCCTTTAATGAGTGATTCTACCAAAACTGGTGCTTCCATGGGATTAAATTCAACCATATTTTACATCATATTATTTAAACTTGAAGCTCCTATGCCTGCAGGTTTTCAAAACACCAGCAAGATATATTACGCCATTATGCCCAAGCTATTCGATCTCTTGGACAAAATGATCCATAGCACTGGTGGTTAGGTTCAATGTCTGGTCCTTCACTTTCAACCCCTTCAATGCACACATATGGTTGTGTAAGCAGGTCGCCTTCTGGGATGGGGAGGAGTTGTTGCTACTGCTTCCATAGGTCGTAGAGGCCTTTAATACATTGCCCTTGATAGGTAGGCATTACCCGGTTACTAGTCCGCAAATACATGGAGTTGACAAGCCTTGCAAACAGGGTTCTTCTTAACATGTTCCTGGAGCTGGAGTGGAAATTTACAGTAATCAGGTTCTCAAATTTATTCCCCATATTTATCGTACCCTTGCAATATGGATATAAATCCTTCTTGTGGGAATATTTTGGAACTATAGCTCAAATGTGTTCTTAAAGAACCTATCAATGTACATGTGCTTGGCCTATGAAACTCTATTTTGTATGATTTATGTTTTCCTTATAAACTATGTTTTCCATTGCCATGGAGAACTTAGGATCTAAAGAATTGAGGGCTTGTAATAGTGGATCAAATTCTTAGATAGACAATGATGCCCAGCTAGGATCGTTCTCATTCAAATTCCATTTTAACCAATTGTCATGTAAAAAGAAATGGTTCTTTGGGGCAGAGCATTCACTTTTGGGTAATTATGTTTGTTTGGGTTGAAATATGGAATTTGATTTCTTTGATTTTTTTTGGAACAAGTCTTTTGAAAGAGGAATATGCCCAACATAAATTAGTATAACTGTGTAACTCTAGGATGTATGAGTGAATTACATGTAGCCCTATAATTTGTGGATGTATGAGACATACTATTTAAAGCATTTAAATTCATATTGGAATAAATCTGAGTCACTGGATGATTGAAGATAAAACATTTGGTCTTAGTTATAGGAAATACTGGAGTTTTTAAACAAAAAGTGTAGAGTTTTGGGAAGTGTTTGAAGGCTGATAGTATTACAATATTTTCAGCATTTATCTCCCATCAACCCTAATGAATTTTGAAAGTTTTTGGGATATAAATTAGCTGAACAATCCAAACACGAGGAATCCTAAGCTTGGACCTACCTGCCAAAGGCGTCTAATCAACATTGATCTTTCCATTCCACTGCAGCGCCATCAATTCTGTATTTTGTTCATCCCCCTACTGGATGAATTTAAAGTTGACAACTACCCACAATCTTGGATCTTTTGGGTGTTGGATTGTTCGAATTGCCTTAGGAATGAAAGACCCTTAAGTTAGTGGATATGATTGATTTGGATGGAAATTAAACCATTTGTCTTTGACTTTCTATGCCATTACAGTCTTAAATCTCACTTTCTTAGAATCACAAAACTAGTGTTTTTGAGTTATGCTAGTTTATACCGCATAATAATTTTGCATGATTGTTTTTTGTGCTAATTGAAATGCCAAAAAAAAGGTTTTAACATCTTTTTTTAATTGAAATGTGTAATTAATTTATTATTGTCATTTGAAAGGTGAGTTATTTTAAAAGCCCTTCATCCTTGAAGGGCACCTCAAAAGAATATGGGGGAGATCACTTCTCTTCTGACTGGAGAAAAAGGTTTCATTATGGATTGTCTCACGGAGCATCAAAAGATGACAATGGTTTAGGGGTTGATATGCAGTTTTATCATAGATTTTTTTCTTCTGAGGCAGCTACTCTAGATGGAAAGGAAGTATCTTTTGATGCCAGTGTAGCAGGTGACATTATTACCAAGCCAACTGGGCCTGATATTGATAGAGCCACAAATGAAAAATGCAAGGTAGATGTAACAGAAAGGGCTAATCTGGCAGCAACGACATTTGACAGAAAACAACTTTATGGAGCAAAATTAAATAAGGAAAAGATGGCTAACAGAAAAAATGAGCGTGGCATGTTGAGGCAAATGTTGTGTATGAAGAAACAAAAGATTTTACCTGCTGATGATTTTTTAGAGAGCTGGAAAAACAGGCTTCCTAATGGTTGTAAAGTTGAGAGAACCGAAAGTGGAAAAAATGATTATTATCACAAGTTTGTAAGGTATACCTTTATTTTATACCTTATTCTATGGCATTTAAATGGCATCCATCTATAGTGTATACCATCTCCCCCATTATTCTCATTTCATTACTTTCATTTTTCTCAACTCATTTCCATTGTAAACATTCTGAAACTTCCATTTCTGAATTCCTGTTTCATGCATCGAAGGTTCTAATACATCAAAAAGATAAATCAATAACATTGGCAACATGAATATATAACCATCTATTTGAAATTAAGACCAGCCCTTCAAATTTCATCCCTGATGCCAGGAATAATAGTAAGGGTTACGTTGGGAATTAATGGTGGTATGGAAATTGTGGATGAGGAGGACTGGGAGGGTATAATTCTTGTTTAGAGTATGCCAGACAGAAATAATAATAAGGGTTATGTTTTTTGTTGTCATCGGGATTTTACGACATGGTACCGGCTAAAAGACGAGGAGGAAAAATAGCTGCTTGTAGACAATGAAGGCTCCTGCTTCCTGAGGCTCGAAGATCTTGTGCTTGCCAAGGTCAAGGGATTTCTGGCATGGCCGACTAAGGTACGCCAGTCTATTTTTCATCCCCATTTGTTAACCCTTATTTGATGTATGCGATGCATGTTGTTGTTATTTGCATTTGCCACATCAAATTATATACTTCTTGTGCCTTGTTTTAATACCTGATTGTCATCCAAGGGTTTGTGTGAATGTTTATAGATTCTCATACATTTCCACTATGCATATTTCTCTCTAATTTCTACAGTGGGAGTGCATTAGCTTCTATCATCTTTCTTTACCGTCATATTTCTTTCAAATTTTCTGCAGTGGGAGTACATTCACTTCTATTAGATTTATTTACATTATAGTTTTGCAGAGCATGGGCTTTTCACTTCTATCGTATACTTATTATAGCTTGCTAGGGATTTTAAATTCAGCAGTTCCAAGGCCATTAAAATGTACCCAGTATCGCAGCCACTGTTGCAATTTTCCCAGCACATTGCCCAGCATCAAGTAGGGTCGATTGCCCAGCATCAAGCAGGGTTGATTTCCCAATATGTGCCAATATTTTCTTCTTAATCCTATAATTGCAAAACCTGTTTGTTGCATGAGGGTTCTTTCATTAGAGAGAATTTGAGGTCAAAAATGGGCCTCCTAAGAGATGTACTACAAAGATATAAGATATATTAAAATATTATGAGGTAGGGGTTTTATGGGGTAGGTATATATGACAACTCACCTCCTACACTACTTTTTATGCACAATATAAATAACCATGGTTGAGTTACTTTTCTAAGCTGACTATAAATAAAATTAATAAAATAACTCTACAATGGTGTGACTAAGATTCATTGTAAATTCCCAAAAAATTATTGTCCTTTAGCATTTATTTGTCTTGAACTTCTAAATAAAATTAAACAAAAATGAATTTAATTTGTATGCATAAATATATATATAAATATTAGTTTGACATTATGATATTAAATACAATTGAGTGAATATATAATTTAAAATTAAAAAAACATGAAAATGACAATATATTATTTTATAAAAAAATGTGAAAAGACATTTTTATGAATTATGAGTACTTTACTTGAAAATGACAAGAATATTATTTTATGAGAAAGTGAATTGTGAGTACTTTACATGAAAATAACAATAATATTATTTTATGAGAAAGTGTGAAATGACTTTTATTATGAGTACTTCACTTTATGACTTAAAAGTACTTGTACCACTACCTTGGTTAACTATGGGTTTTCATCCACAATAGAAAATGTGACAAATAAGCATTCTTAACTCATGTAATGCCACCTCAACCATGGGGGATGATGTCATCTGCTAGAATGTAATTGGTTGATTTTTATAGTACATTTTGGTCCTTTTGAGGCCCTTTTTTGACCTCAAATTATCTCTAATGGAAACCCTGCACGAGAAATTTGCCCAGCACACTGCCCAGCATCAAGTAGGGTCGATTTCCCAATATGTGCTGATATTTTCTTCTTAATCCTATAATTGCAAAACCTGGTTGCTGCACGAGGGTTCTCTGAAACCATGCACGAGAAATCAAACCCTATATCAGATATTAGTGTTTAAACCCAAGCGATGGATGCAATTTTTGTGTTTTTTGTGTGTTTAAACCCAAGCGATGTATGCAAGTTTTTGTTTTTTAAGGTGGATGTTTTCAGTGGATGCAGGACCTGGGACCCCAATAATTTGTATGCAGGATGAGCTTACAAGAGTGCCAATCAACAGCGCCAGGTTTGAGAATAAGGTGGGATCCCTGGATGTAGTGGCTTGTGAATCGCTGATCAAAGAGCGAGTAGCTGGGTTGAATATTTCAAAGAGATTATCTATAGATCCAGTGGCTTGTGAATCATCGATCAAAGAGCGAGCAGCCACCAGGTTGAATGATTTGGTGGGATCCACAGATGTAGTGGCCGGTGAACCACTGATTCTTTATCATTTACCATTCAGGTAAGGTAATCTTTGCATTCTCCAGTTACCACAATAGAACTATTTCATTTATAAATTCACCCACTCGCAGGAGTATACCTAGTAGCAGGCCCAGGACTAGAGGCGCCTATTACACTCCCTCCATAATCCCACTAAAGTCATTAGGCCTAGCGGGCCAGAGTCATTCTCAAAGTGTTTGGCCTACCTCCTTAATGTCAGTAAGGAAAAGTGAACTTAATCAATACGACGCTAATGCCTATCCAGCCAATATAGAATCATTTTTTCTACACCTCTAGATTTTCGAGGCATCTCTCCAAGAGGATTACAATTGGCCCGAATTTGTTAGGCCCACAAGCAACCTGTTTTTACCAATACGATGGCCCTTAAAAATCTGAATCACTAATTACAACTATTTTTCATTTGGCTAAGTCCATACTCTTATGTCATAATCACCTAGGTCTTGCACCTGGAATTTAACCTGACGAGTAGACTGATATTCCATTGCTGAAATACAACAAAGTAGAAATGTCAAAATCATCTATTAATAGAAATTTTTTTTTGCAAGTGTTAGATGAGATACACAACTAATTTGAGAAACCATCAAATATCAATTGATGGCTTATCTCTGACTTCAAAATTATGGATCATTTTGAAAAGATCTGAAAATGTATCAGTCAATTGACGTCTCGCAATCATTTCACTTCAATTTCACTTGAAAAATCGGTGCATCCTACATAACTAGTAGTAATCTTAGCAATGCTAAGAACCGCCTTCAAAATACCTCTCTCTGCACTAGTTCTACGGGAAGATGAGACCATCCACAGAAGCCAATCAAAATGATCATGACTTCCTTTACAATGATGGCATATAAGGCTGCGGCCTTAATATTCTAAATTAGTAATCATGTATATCTGGTAGTAAGCGTTCTACAAGGGGAGGGTTGATGCACAGAAAATGTCTGCGTAGATCTGAAAATATGCCAATCTAATGTTTTTTGATACCTAGAAATTTCTTAGAGTGCATCATTATTAGAAATACTTAACATAAGTGTTTGCTTATATGTGTTTAAATGTGTGCACAATGCCTTAAGCAAGCATCTAAACCAACTCTTATTATATTTATAACAGATATGATTTGTGAATATATTGTCCTCTTCTGGTGTTGCAAATTATATCTCTTTGTGATTTTATATTATATTTTGGGGAAATGAATATCCTATCATGGTACTATCCCTAAACAAGTTCATATCATAAACCAACCAGCACCAACAATTCTCAAGAGTCCTTAATATTATGCAAAACAATCATGCCCAAGGCACCACAACAATAGTCAGTCCAAACAATTATAGTATTGATATTTATCCCAAGTACCACACCTCTATAGTAGATATAGCAGTTGGCATCTTTAGTGTTTTCCAAACTTCAGAGACACATTTAATTGTTTGGTGAAAGGATATACTTAGATCAGTGGACATAACAGAGTGTAGGATTGGCTTGGGGTCCTCTAGTGGATATTACAGTGCTGAAAATCAGGGGAAACATGAAGACAGTGGAAAAGGCGATCTTGATTGACAAATTCTTAAAAATCTTGGTTGGATGTTCAAAGATCATGGCTGAAAATTCGAAGAATATAATAACACTAAAATGCATGATTGAAGAATACTATCTCACCAAGTAAGACAAAGGGCAGAAGTTGAAGGTAGAAGAGTAGGTGAAGAAGGATGCATCCAAGCAACGACATGTGAGGCCAATAATACCACCAGAATGGGTGATGCAGTTTCCAAAGTAGCAAGAAATGTGGATGCAACAACCCATGGTGACTATAAGGATGTAGACGAGCCATCCTATTTCCCTACGAATGATGCCAATGATGACTTGGATTCAATACCTCATTCTATTTATGACATGGGTGATGATGCATATATGGTTGTACACAAAGATGACTAGTTGGGAGTGCGTGCACTTGAGCTTGGTGAGGGCATAGATCCGGATGAGATGCCTTTTGAGGATGATTTCATCTCTCATGCGGAGGACAATGAAAGGGTGAAAATGATATATGAAAGTCTGTATGATTCACATGAGTTAAGTGACAACCTACACCGAGTTAATGATATGACTATGCATGACATTTGGTCACTGAGGAGCAAATTAGGAAAGTATTGATGAGAGCAGATTGTGCACATAGGTTTATTGAAGTCCTTATGTGGAAGATCTAGTTAGAGGAGAGACAAAGGGGAGTTGCAGAGTTGCAGAAGGGGTCATTAGTACCCAATTGCACATCATCAAAGAAACACTGGAGTAGATTAAGTCTAATTACTTGCAGTTCATGGATAGGGACCTTGCTCATAAGTTTTGCAGAAGATAAGGAAAGGATGGTTGAGGATATTAATTACCAATTGAGCTTGGCATGATCTTCATTATTGACAGTAACAAATACTTCATAATACTTGACATGAGTGACACATGAGGGCATGAGTGTCACACGTGATTTGGGGGAACGACCTTTGATGATTATGCATGAGGAGCCTTCAAAGTTGCAGGTGAATGAGGAGAGATGTGACATAGAGGGCTTGGAACATGAACGTGATCAAGAACCACTTATGTTGGAGAAAGGATTAATCATGAAGGGCGTAGTTAAGCACCTACCGTGTGGACCAACCATCATGGGTGTATATGCATTGCTAAATTTGCTGGGAAGATATAAGATAGCTATGGAGACACATTGGGTTATAGTCGTGAATACAAGATACTTGATGTAATAGGAGAATACAAGTGTATGCAATGATATACATGGGAACATAGTAGCACATGGTGAGGTCCTGTGGAGTTTTGGATGGTTTCCCACAGGGAGACCACTAAACAAAGATCAAGAGCATATCCTTATAAATATAATAAGAGTTGGTTTACATTCTTGCTTAAGGAATTGTGCATCATTGCTTCTTCAACCTCATCCTTGTACATTTAAACAACCATATAAAAATCCCCAAGATTTTCTTCATTGAGACAGCAGAGGAAAATACAAGGATAAATTGACAAATTCGGTCCCAATCTACTCCATGATAGCTCCATCATACTCATCCAAGGGTAAACATTTTTATGCCACAACTACAATCATTTTTAGTCTTCAAATTAACATTTTTTATTGTTGTAACCTAAATTCATTTAAGGTTATCATTTGGTCTCCAATTGATGTTGAATTTGCTACAAGGAACACTGAAAGATATAGGTCTGCAACATCCTTACCTATTGGAAATCTGCCCAGATTATAATGCTAGTTGCTACAGGGGTTTTCTTTTGTGACTAATCCCACGCCTCAGACTATTGTGAGAGACCTCCTTTTATGACTGTTTATTGTGAAAACAAGATTATTTATTGTTGTTTTTCTATATTCCAAATGAAAACTCTATCTAAGACTGAGGGTGACATATTCATTAAGGCATCGTGCTTATATGTGTGCCCAGTAGCTTTACTATAGTTGCAATGTCTTGATGTTGTTCTCTTGCCTTGTTCACCATTAATGTGATGCCCCTCTTTCTTTTACTACTAGCCCCTACATTTACGCACCTTCATAAAGGTGTTCAATCAATACCCATCTTCAACACTTTTCAATTTCATTTATACAACATTATATAATTATGCTATTTTAGGCCATCATGTTTTCCAACTTGGGTGTAAGGTGTAGTAATAATTATGCTATTTTAGGCCAAACACCATTGAAAAGTGCAAAGAGCTATAAAAGAAAAATGATTTTGCAGATAGTCAAGTGGACACAAGTATGAGTCTCTAACATAGATACATTGAACAAGGAAAAGGCACAAACTTGTATAGTTAGTGCACAGTAAGCAATTAGAAAAATAAATAAAGATAGGGACCACATGAGGTAGTATCTAGACAATCCAGAACAATCCAAAGTTTTGAGGTTTGGGTTGACAAAAGACTACACAATATTGAGTATCAAACAATTTTTTGACTAGAATATTGCCTTTACTACATTGGCAACTAGACAACAACTAACATGAACCCAATGTATGAGATTACAAGTATATAATGTAAAGGCTTCATAATGTCTTAAGGAGATAGTTGAGATCTTCAATACTTTCAAAATCTACCACATTATAGAGAATTAAACCAATGAGTCACTGCTATATCCAGAGAGGTATTACTTATCCACTTTGGGGTACTTCTCGCTGTAAATTTCAATGAGGGCATGCCAGAGGTTTCTAGATCTGACCTTTGTAGTTTTATTTCAAAATTTTCCAGTTGTGTTTTTTTATCTTATAGTTTTAGTTTTTTAAAAGATCTTAAAGGAAGACTATATTTGTTTTACTAAAAGGGACATTATGTTTAGTGGATAGTTGAAGATTTGGTTTACAAAGCAAAGTAAGATTTATATTTTTTATTTTGTGCTACAACACCCATAGAAAGTATTTTTGTGCTTTATATAGTAATAAACTGTGATAGTTTTCCCTAGAAAAGAAGGATTCATAATGTAGTGTTATATTTTGGGTATTACCAAATAGATACTTTATGTTGCATTTTGTAGCCTTTAACCTTGTATTAACTTGTTTGCACTAAAATAATATAAAGTCTTGTACAAATGTTATTGCTGATGACGAGAATGAATGGAGTAGTGGCCTCATGATGCTATTTGTTGATGATATCTATTTCATTGCAATGTAGTCTTCTATCTTTTCTTCAATGGATTTGTTGCAAATGAATAGTTGTGCAGATGATGTGTTAGGAATCATGAGGTCTATATGCATGAATGTTCAAAATGATAAGTATATATTATGAACAACAATGGTTGTTATTGTCCTCAGTAACTTTCACCTGATCATCCAAAGTCTTGGAAATGCACCTTGAGTTAATTCATGAGAGTTGCTCTTATCTTCCCTCCATAAATTGCAATCAGGATTTGATCGATAGCTTGGATTTGCCAGCTTTTATTACACCTTGTACCATATGTGTTTCAAGGCCATACCAAATGCATTTATATGTTCATGTATGTGGCAGGCCCCCGTAGAGCATGTTTCTTATATCTACCACTTGACGCAACATGAATATATGTATAACCAAAAAGTGTTATTTTTTCTACCACTTCACTAGGAATTATTATTTTTTCTTTTCACACTTAGGTGATTTTACAGATAATTACTACAGTTTCTTTTGCTCACCACACAACTTGAAACAAGGACATTAAAAATTAATTCAATCTCTCTGATACATTTCCCTACAGCTACCTTGAAGGGAAAAATTAACAACACTAGAGATTAGAATTTGTTATTTTCTGAAAGTCTCTTTTACCAGCTTTCTAATAAGACATATCGAAACTTAGGCAAACCCACACTCCTAATAAGAACTTCACATTCTTATATTAAATCTCAAATTGATGGTTTTTTCACTTCTTTTATGTTTTTGCTTCATCTATTATGATGATTGTTGGTGGTTTCTTACTGAACCTCTTCCTCCCCACCTACTAGCCATTATTTTATTCAACTTCTTTGGCTCAGTCTTCATTCAAATTGCTACCACCAACATTACTCCAAGTCCATCAAGGACCTTGCATCTAGCTAAGAAATGTTTTTTCTCCATCATTTGAAATGGATTATTGTTGTATTCATATTGGACGCACTAATAATTTCACAATTTCCTTTGAATTGAATTCCATTTGTTAGCACATGAAGAATGCATGATAATTCCATTTTGCTACTGATAAAGTAGACCGTGTTCATTTCTCTGGGCTTCTCTTGGACTGTTCACTTAGGCATCATTCCTTTGGGGTTGATAAACCTTATTTTTGAATGTGCATACCCTCTCTCCTAATAGGCCATGACTACAGTATGGTCTATTCTAGATGGGATGTGAATGTGTTGTCTCTATTCTATAGATAGTGGTTGATTTTGAAGCTGTAGTAGGTACAGGTTTTGTAGATGGTAGGTATAATGGAGTTATATGTACTTCTTGGCAGATTTAAGAAATATTCCCTAAGTTTATCTTTAGTTTGTAGCACTATTTAATTTGTAGGCATCTTCTTTTAGTAACCATTCATGAGTTCTTCTCTTACCATCCCATTGCTGAACAAAATTACCTCATCAATGAATAACAAAATTTATGTAGCAACACACACATCCTCAATTGGATTCTAAAACTATTTCTTAAACACATCCCTTATTCTTTGTCCATATCAATTTTAGGTTATTAGGTATGCATCAATGCATTATGTTGTTCTCTAAGACTCTTTTGCGGACCACTTTAATAGATTGCGTAACTATTTACGATATTTTGTTTCCTGAGGACGGTATATTTTTGTGCTTATTAGTGTGTTTGAAAAATTAAATTGGATTTTAAGCTTGAATGTCTTTGGATCTTATTGTCTTTTATTAGAATTACAAATGATCAAATCTATGTGTTAATATTGCTCCTCTTCTCGATTATTAAAGGGTGCTAGCTCAATGGAAGAGCACCTGTTTTACAAGCAGGAGGTTGGTGGTTCAATTCCTCCATGCCCTAATGATATTGGAATGTATTTATCAAGGTAAAAAATGTAGTAGTGCAAGATGGATGCAATATTAGATGCAACACTAAATGCAAAACAAGATGTAAAAGTGGATGTCACACCAAACACAAAAGTGGATGCAAAAGTTGACCTTATGTTAGATGCAAATATGGACACAAAAATGGATGTCACACAATGCAAAATTGGATGCAAAAAGAGACTCAACACTAGACACAATTAATGACTCAAAACTAGATGCAATACTAGGTCCAAAACTAAACGCAACGGTAGATGCAAAAGTGGACTCCTAACTAGACGTAAAATTGGACATTAAATTGAGAACAAAATATGGTGTATCGATGGACATAAAACTAGGTGTAACACCAGGTGCAAAAATGGAAGGAACACTTGGCGCAAACAAAAACTTAAAATGAGACACAATATTGGATGCAAGATGGGACAAAACATTGGATGTAAAACTAGACGTAACATTGAATGCAAGATGGGATGCAACATTGGACACAAAACTAGATGCAATATTAGATACAAACATGGCTACAAAACTAGGCACAACACTAGGCGCAACACTAGGTACAACATTGGGCTCAAACATAGATGCAAAAAAAGACATCAACCGGGATGCAACACTAGGTGCAAACCTAGATGCAAAATACATCGTAAAACGAGATGAAACATTAGGCACAAACAAGGATACAAAAAAAGACGTAAAACAAGATGCAAAATTAGATGCAAATGGGGATGCAACATTATAAGTAAAATTGGATGCAAAACTAGATGCAATATTGGGCCGAAAATTGGATGCAATCCTAGATGCAATGTTAGATGCATAATTGGACACATAATTTTATGCCAAACATGGTGCAAAACTGGGTGCAAGACTCGATGAAAAACTAGGAGCAAAATAAGACGCAAAATTGGATGCAAAAATGAGCATGAAACTGGGTGCAAACAAGGATGTAACAAAGGACGCAAAAAAAGATGCAATAGAAGTTGCAAAATTGGGAGGAAATAAAGGCGTAACAAAAGATGCAAAAAATTGGACGCAAAAATGGATGTTAAAAATGACAGAAAAAAAGATGCAATAGACGACGTTTTACGAAAAATGAACAATAGCGCCAGGTTTAGTGCTAGATTGTTCACCACAATTGGGAAAAAATTACACTAAAATATGGCACTAAATTCGACGCTAAATCCAGTTTTTGTTATAGTGGGTGCTTCCATTGCACCTTCACTTGCCCAATGGTGCGATTTCGAAGCAATATCTCCCTCCTTTCGAGGATACAATCTGGTTCCACCAGAAAATCTCCTTCGGTTTCCACCTGCACATCATTCCAATTTATAACATGAGTAGCATCATGTACATGTTTTTTTTAATACAGAGATATGAAAAAAATTATGAACCTTCAAATTTGGCGGTAAAGCTAGTTGATATGCCACCTGTCCCATTCTAGACAGTATTTCAAAAGGCCCACAATATTGGGGTGCCAACTTAGCACAAATTCCTAACTTCAAAGAACTCTTTTTAGGCCTTACCTTTATAAAAACATGTTCACCCACCTGGAACTCTTTCTGAGTCCGTTTAAGATTTGCTTGACTTTTCTATCTATCTTGTGCAACTTTTAAGTTATGTTGCACCTGTTTTACAATTAACTCCATCTCCTTTAGCAGTTTAGGTCCTAGTACTAACCTATCAACTGGGTTACTCCATGAGATGGGGGTATTGCACTTTCTTCCATACATAATTTCAAAGGGGCTATATTTTGTTGAAGCTTGGTAGTGATTGTTATAAGCAAACTCTACCAGGTGTAAGTAATCCTCCCATTTACCTGGCTGTTCCTTAACATACATTCTTATCATATCTTCCAATACTTGATTCACCCTTTCAGTCTATCCATCCATCTGGGGATGAAAAGATGTACTAGATTTTAAAGTAGTATTCAGGCCTTTAAATAAATACTTCCAAAAATTTCCCGTAAACTTAGGGTCTCTGTCTGAAATTATAACTTTCGGTATCCCATGTAAACGAAATATTTGTTTCATGAATATATCGGCAATATTAGCATCCTTGTAGGTGGTCTTTACATGTATTAAATGAGCTACTTTACTAAGTTTATCGACGACTACCATTATCGAATCATTTAGATTCTGATTTCTATGTAGACTTGTAATAAAATCAAGACTGATTATTTCCCATTTCCAGCTAGGGATGGGTAATGGCAGTAGTAAACCGGCTGGATGCTGGTGTTCAGTCTTAACTTGTTGGCATTCAAAACACTTGGCAATGTATTCTGCCAGTTCATTCTTCATGTTTGGCCAAAAATAATCCTTCCGTAACATGGTTATAGTCTTCTGATAACTAGGATGTCCTGAGTAGGGAGTATTATGGATTTCATTTAAAATAAATAGCTTAATTTTAGGTACATTCGGTATATACAACTTGTTTTTATATAATATTAATCATTTTTCATTCAGACTATACCTTGAACTTAAACTTTTAGTTAAAATTTATGTTACTTTTGCTTGTAATTTTTGTTATTTTTCATCTTATTTTACTCCTTCCTCTAACTGTTCCTCTAAATCTATTTTATAAGTGCTGATTGTTGCTACAAAATTCAGTCTTTCATTTCTACTTAGAGCATCAACGACCTTATTTTCTTTTCCCTTAATATGTTGGATCTCGAAATCGTACTCGCTAAGGAAAGCTAGCCACCTAGCTTGCCTTGCGTTTAAGTTAGGTTGATCCAACAAATATTTTAATCCTTTATTATCTGTCATTAACATAAATTTTCTTCTGATTAAGTGATGGCGCCACATCTTCAAAGCATGTATGATGTCAGCCAACTCTAAATCATAGGTTGAGTAATTTTTCTCATGAATTTTAAGCTTCATAGACTCGTATGCAATTACGTGTCCTTCTTGAGTTAAGACCCCACCTAGACCATCATTGCATGCATCAGTGCATATGACAAAGTCCTTATTAGGATCAACAATTCTTAAGATTGGTGCAGTAGTTAGTAATGTTTTTAACTTTTTAAAACTTTCTTCACACTATTGATTCCACTCAAATTTCTTCCCTTTCTTCTGTAAAGAAGTTATGGGATTTGCGATTCTTGAGAACCCCTCAATGAATCTTCAATAATAACCTGTAATCCCCATGAATGATCGCATGTCAGTCACATCCTTTGGGATTGGTCATTCTTCAATTGCTTTTATCTTTTCTGGATCAACTGAGATCCCTTCTTTGGTTACTACATGGCCCAAGTACTGTATTTTATCCTTAAAGAAATCGCACTTACTAAATTTAGAATAAAGCTGATGTTTTCTCAACTCTTGTAAAACAATTTTTAATTGCTCCTCATGTTCTTCTTTAGACTTAGAATAAATTAGAATGTCGTCAATGAATACCACTACAAATTTATCAAGATACTTATGCAATACATTATTCATTAAGCACATGAAGACAGTTGGGGCATTAGTAAGCCCAAATGGCATAACAACAAACTCATAGTGACCATATCTGGTCCTAAAATATGTTTTAAAAATGTTTTCATATTTGATTCGGACCTGATGATAACCAGATCATAAATCAATCTTTAAAAATACAATTGCTCCATGCAGCTGATCAAACAGATCATCTATGCGGTGCAACAGGTATCTGTTCTTAATGGTCATTTTATTAAGTTGACGATATTCAATGCATAAGCGTAGAGTACCGTCCTTCCTTTTAACGAAAATAACAGGTTCTCCCCAAGGAGAAACATTGGGCCTTATATACTTTTTATCAATAAGTTCCTTTAACTGTGATTTTAATTCATTTAGTTCCAATATCTTCATCCGACAAGGGGATTTTGAGTTGGGCACTACACCAGGTACCAACTCAATAGTGAAGTCTAACTCCCTTTTCAGAGGCAGTCCCATAATTTCTTCTGGAAATACATCCGAATAGCCCCTTAGGATTGGAATATCTTCCAGTTTTAGTTTATCTTAATTATTAATATGTTCTTCATTAATTACAGTTACAACAAAGGCTTTACAACCCTTCTGAACAACTCTCTTTAATTGCAAAGCAAGTATTTGTCTGATAGTTGTTTTCCTAGGAATTCCTGTTACGGTTACTGTTTCTCCTTCATTATTTACGCAAGTAAAAGTTTTATCGAAACAGTTCAAAACTACTCTATGTTGTTCTAACCAGACCATACCAATTAACATGTCATAAGAGCCTAAAGGAAGTACATTTAGCTTCACAGAGGTTTCAAACTGATCCATACTTACAATACAATCTTTTACAAAACTAATCACTTTTCTTTTTTCTCCAGTAGCTAGTTGAACTAACCATGACTTTGCAAACTTTTCTACTAATAAATTGTATTTTTCTACTAAATCAAGAGAAATATAACTCAATCTAGCCCCTGGGTCAATTAAAATAGACACTAGTACAAAATGAGAAATTAATGACTAAAAAAATGACTAAAATCAATCTATAAACGACTATTTTTGAGTCAAAGACTAATACTAGCTAATTTTCGCTATATTATAGCTTGTCGTATTTCACTTAGTCATTAATAGCTTGACTTATTAGCCATTTATTTAATCATTGATAGTCAATTATTTAGTCATTGATTTAGTCATGGATTTAGTCATTGATTTAGGCATTGATTTAGTCACTGATTGCAACAATTAATGACCAAATATACGACTAAATAAACTACTAGATAATAACATATTAATGAATAAGCTAAATACAACTAAGATATGGGAAATTAGCTACTAATAGTCGTATACATGCGAATTTAGTCGTTTTTTGTAGTCAAAAATTTATGATAGGGCACAGAGGAATCGAACCACCAACCTCCTGCCTATAATTAGGCAGGAGCTCTACCATTGATCTAGCACCCTTCAAGAAGTTGTTATTGCTTGACAATGATGATATTCAAACAAATTTATGATAGATAGCAATCTACAAACTACATAATTATTAGTGTTACAACTTACCAGTAACTAATATTTATGATAAACTAATTCCTGAGAGCTATGTACAATTTTCCCTATCTGGCATATCCATTCATGTTACCAGAGAGAATGGAATACCTCTGTGATGGATGTGATACCAATTAAGTCAACCAATTTATAGAATATCTCTTGGCGTGCCTGTATATATGAGAAAAATATCATTATATGAAATCAAGCAAAGTAAAAGTCAAATAAGGTAACCAAACCTTGCCATTCATAAAACAATCTATCAGTGACAATATAAAAATACATGAAAGATAAATATTTCAGATCGAGTATTGTAAAGCATAAGCTACCATATCAACCAATTCTAGAAAATGAAACATATTTTTATAGAATTACTAAAATAAGCAAGCAAAAGAAATTCAACACGTATTTCAAAAAGAGTTGAATGAAATAATAAAAGCATACCCAATAGTATAGTTGACACATTTTATATGAAAATCAGTGTGAAACATTCAATCATGTTTGTAAGTTTATCTCTGGCCAACCTGCCTTAGATATAGCCACAACTAGACTAATACAAATAATTATCAGAACCAAGGGCACTCCAGAAGTGCACCACAGACAAAGTAATAAAGACAAGAAAAAAAATCACCATGATGAAGGTAAGATTTGAAAACAAACATCACATCAGTAGATTTACCACGTCTCTTTAAGGTTAGACAACTATTTGCTTCAAAATGCTTATTAACAAACAAAATCTAGCAAATTTCAAGTACACTTGATTGTTTCCTAAATTTGCATAAAAGGAAAGAATGTGTGATTATTTCAAACAAACAAAAATACAAATAACAATCTCACATGTAACCTAAAAGGCTTGACACTCAACAGTACAAGTCGCTCAAACAAAGATTGTGTAAGACCAGCACGAGTTGCTTTCTTGCACATAATCACAGGACCCAATTGGAAATGATCCCCAACTAGCACCACCTAAATTTAAAAAGAAAAAAGACCAACTTGCATGTCAATCCTATATTATATTTTCTATTGTACAATAATAAGTTCTGCAAAATAAGATACAATGGAAATCATTTTCACAATACATAATATCTTCGACAGCAACTCTACGATGCTAGATTAGGTTATTACCTTCTTTTCTCCAAGAACTAAAGGAATCAATCACTCTGGTTCGGTATCTTGAGTTGATTCGTCAATAAGGACATGAACAGTAACCCAACATTTAGGTGATCAAACAACTAAAAAAACTATACTAATATGTCGTAATCCCACTTGCAACTCTAAACTTTAGTACTACCTGACGAAACCTAAAATTAGAGAGCCTGGGATCACCCACAGCAACACAAGTATAACAGATGACATCAGCACTCTAAGTTATTTCTCTTTCTATCGCCCTCTTCAGTGCTTTGTATTTCTTTTCATCTGCACTTGAAAGCTCACCTATATGCGATGTTAAAAAATGTACCATTTGTAGTAATTAATAGAATTCATTACCAAAAAAATACATAGAACATTTCATTTATCTCAAACTTGCTCAAGCAGAGTAATTTTCTTGGCCAAATTAGATATTACAAAAGGTTCCTCTATTATCTACCTCTTTGTTAGCATACTTTAAAATAAATGACATACCTAACAAGAAAATACATCCACCTGAATTTATTCAAAGAATATACAACAACCAACCCTAGGAGTGCTTTTGACACCAAACAAGAAATTGGTTGCAATTTGACAAAAAGCATCATATACACAACCACTTGCTTAAATAATATCAACAATTGGATAGCAAATATTTAGAGGGTAAATATTATATTCCTAATCTACAAATAATACATAACTTATGAATGGATTGGACTTTCCATACCTTGTTCATCTTTCAACTTCTGAAGTTTGTACAATTCACTTTTTTTTTAAGTGTCAAGGTGACTAACCTGTAATTGTTTTACAAAGAAACACAGTATGTAAATGCCTTGGGATTAGGTAAACACCAAAACATAGAAAAATAGCCAAAAAATATGATGGTAAGACTCTGAAAAAATGACCCGATAATGCATTGTTGAATGTTCAACTGGAGAACTCACTGCCTCCCTTGATTTTGCACATAGTATGACAACCTGTAATGTCAAAGCAATGAAACTTCTGTGTTATATTAATCTGAAATTTAGAATATAGCCAAAAAAATCTCTTATGCATGTTTCATATGATCAGACTTCAAAAAGTAGAAAACCTTGCACGAGAGATTCAAAACATGTATTTTAAAACATTTTTAAGAAGGCACTTATATAATTACATACAGGATAGCAAGGACATATTCAAACCCATGGCACTAATTTTCTCTACAAGTTGATCAACATCAACATTACTTGGAGCACATACCAAGACCTTAATCACATAAATGAAGTGAAATTGTATTAATGTCAACTGATGACAAAAATAGGTCAGAGGTCAGAGCTCAAGATCATGGAAAGTAATAATAGCAATCTAGAATGGTCGAGTTTATATCTTCCATAAAAGAGAAGGCACATGGTATAGTTACTAATGGAAGCAGAATTAGACCAAATATGGGTAAGGCCTCCGTCATGAAGTACATCCCTTTAATATGAAAACATAATGACAATTCAGTGAGCATTGGTTAACAATCCATGAAAGATCTCACTTGTTACCTAACCTTGACCCTACTTGGCTAAATGGTATACAATAGTTTCTGAGGTGACAGTCTTTCCTATCCCGGGAGGGCCTTGAATTAAACTCACAAGCTTTTGAAAAAAACTATTTACAGCACTAACCTGTACATGATATAAAGAAATGAATTACAACAACTTCTAAAACAAATAGAATATTGCACCATTCATTAACAATAGCTAAGATGATTGTTATAATGAGAAAGCCATCCACACCAATTTACAAGAAATATCTAACATTCACATAAAGCTAACTTATGTATATTTATTATCATGGTGAATCCATTCACATCATTTTTTCTTGTAAAGTCAAATGGCCCAAGGTTCGGTATCATAGATTCCATGTTATTACTCATTGTGTGTACTCAAGTGTGCATGTTGAAGAGAATTCATTAACTACAATACATGTAATAATGAATCATGTAGTTGAACACTCAGAAATATACTCATGATCTAATGTTTTGGTTAAGATCAATCCTCAAATGGTCTCTAGATCTCAGCAATTCTATACACAAGAATAAATAACTACAGAATGGATACCTTGCTGAAAACCCCAGCATAGTGTATTGATTAAATATCCCTATCAGAGAAAGTTCGTGAGATTACAAGTTCAGCAACCCTCATATCACTGGAAAATTATACCTAGATGGCTTTGAAAGAAAAAAGATAAATCATTGCAACTAGAGTAGTAAAATGGTAGCAATTACATTAAAGAAAACGATTGCATTGGATTATATATTTTAGGCATTTAATCTTTGGACTTTATGCTATTGGCTACTTATATTTCCACTATTCATTTTCAGTTTATTTAATATATCTTATGCTGTCCATAGGAAAAACTGGTAACAATTACTATCATCTCTATCCCTATGAAGAGGTAAAGTTCCTCCAATTACAAGTTTAACAAACCTGATATCACTGCAAAATCTAAATGACTTTGAAAAAAAAGCTAAATCATTGAAGCCAGACAAAGACATACTAGTAAAATGGTAACAACTACATTGAACAAAATGATTAGATTGGATTATATATTAATATTTTAGGCATTTAATGTTTGGACATTATGCTATTTACTATTTATATTGCTCCTAATCATTTTCACCGATATGTTCAATATCTTATGCTGTCCACATAAAACAATGTTAGAAATATAGCAGAATTGATAAGCATCAACCAAGACAAATAAATAATAGAAAAAAACATCTCACATCCACCACAATTCTTCAAAAAAACATTTAAACTTCATCACAAACAATATCTACTAGATAATATATTACAAAATAGGTCCCCAACCATCAATGAAGCCAAACAAGTTGTGCATAGAACTCATCGTGTTCATTAACAATTAGCCATACAAGTATCTAGGTCTACATAAGAAGCTGAAGACAATAAGAAAATTAAATAATAGCTAAAACTATATAAATACTTGACTAAAGTAAAACAAGCATGAAAACACAAATCTTAATTCTTCAGCACCATGTGGAAGAATCCCACATCTAGAGCTAGAAGTTATTTCCTACCCAAGAAAGTGCAACAACGACCAAGAAGATCAACCCAGTGTATTGGTCACTAAAGCTAGTAGCAGTTTCCTACCCAAGAAAGTGCCACAACAACCAAGAGGATCAACCCAGTGTATTAGTCAATCATGATCATCCCAACCCTGCATTTCTCTCATCTCAAAGGCATGCAAAAAAGGGTGGAGAGTACGACACTAGGACTTCAAAGGAGGTCACCAATCACAGTACTACCCTAGCCCAAACACGCTTAACAGAAGAGTTATGAGGATCCTTCATGATAGGACTTAAGGACTTACCATTTTTATGTTAAAATATGTATCTTATAATTTTTATTTGAAATGTAATTTGAACTTTTTATACACTATTCATAAAGAGAAAGGATATTTACAGCATGTCCAATCAGAGATCAGAACCCCTGGAATGTTCCACTAATCACAAAAGGGCAGTTGTTTGCAGAATCATGGAAAAAGGTGTTACTGGTGGATTGGTCCCGCTTCCTGCTATGAGTAACAGGAACAGGGCCAGGACTGACAATAATATCAAATAATAATAGTCACCGACATGCCACACAGTCTTTCAAAATAGAGGCCAATTGGCAAAGTAAAAAATCTTCAGAAGATTCAGGAAGACCTATTCCTACAAGAAAATAAATCACCTTCTCAAGACTTCAATTTACAATGTAAATTTGACTTTCCCCTTCTCTCAAAATGTCTACCAGATGAGTTTCAAAACCAAGTTCTGGGTTGAAAAAAAGGGAGACGATTCAGGAAGACCCATTCCTACAAGAAAATAAATCACCTTCTCAAGACTTCAATTTACATTGTAAATTTGACTTACCCCTTCTTGCAAAATGCCTACCGAACGAGTTTCAAAACCAAGTTTCAGGTTGAAAAAAAGGGAGAATAAGCAGAAGGGTCATGCTGAGATTCTAGGCAAACCTCTCACTCGATGATGATCATGGTGTGGAACATATTAGTAGCTTACTAAGAAAAAAATGTGGAACAAGTTCCAGTTGAGAAAAACCTTTAGAGATTGCACATTAACATGAAAATTGAACATTGTCATGAAAATACACCTGAACAAAAACATGCTGAGTTTAAAGGATTAACTAGAGTAGATCTACAACCACAAACACGAAGGGAATAGAAGAAAAGAAAAATTATGAACTCCTTAATACTTTATGAGATCAAAGAAAGGGTTAGAGGAATGCAAAGAACAAGGGGACAAGGGGCACACTTAAGAGAGCCAGGATGTTACTAGTCAACAAACCCATTTCCCAAGAAAATGCAAATATTAGTACATAGTCTCTCTGGTTCACCACTCCCTCTAAGTTTCTAGTCTATATGGTTTTTCTTACAGTTTCGTTAAACATACGATATGGTGGCCATGAGTTAAGCTATCTCCATCACTGTGAATATTCTTGTGCATAGGAGTAGATACTCTGCCTGTTACCAAAAAACAATGCAAGCATTATTTTATCAAAGAAAGAACCCAAATCTCAATACTAGAGAGACAACTAAAATAGTGTAAAATGTGAATATAATTCAAACGTCAACAAGTAATAACAAATGCAAACATATTTTTTATTAACAAACAGACCCTTACACTCACTAAAATATTCTGATCCATGATAAACATGTACATGAGACCATAAATATATCCTTAATCATATAGTTCCAAAACTTACACGGAAAAAAGGGAAACACAGCCCTAATGACCCAAGACAAACTGAACATTGATAATGTGGAACTGTCAAGTCTACCCATGGAGAAGAATTTATGAATTAAAGTTGATAGTGGATTTTTTACATGCAACGGGCTAGAGAAGTACGAAAGGCTCCAGAGAAGCTACTATTAAAGCTTATCACAAGCATAAGGGAAGAGAGTAGTGGAGTACAACATTATTTCAGCCAGTAGTTAGTGCTATCAAAAAGATAACAGACTTTACAATCTCCAAATGCCATGAGTTGTCATCATTTGCAAATGACCTCACAGGAAATAGGGAAACACAGCCCGCACTCATGACTCAAGACAGAATTGTAAAGAGGACACAAAAACAGACATGGAGGGGAACTGCTAAAAATAACCCAGAATTACAAAATACAAATATCTAAGGTTGGAATTCAACAAGGGGATGAATTGGGACATGTGCACAAGGAAGAGGCTTCAAGGAGGATGGAAATTGATCCTCACACTCCAAAACAAGTGTAGAACAACATATGTACGGAATAGGGACATGGTTTGGACCAAGTACAAGCAAATATAGATGAAAATAAAAGGAGTGAGTACAAACGCACTTGATAACAGGCTTTTTCAGAGTAAAGAGGAGCACTTTATGAGATTTTGTTGGCTGACATAGGACTTTATACCATAGAGTTAGAAGCACTAAGAAGACTGATTTTGTATAGATAGCATGTGGCAAGCACAGACACCCATCATAGTTCAACCAAAATCATGGAGTAAGAGGTGAAAAGAAGAGAATCATTTCCTAGCAGATGGGAAGGACCTAAAATTAGTAAATTACATATACAAGAAAGATAAAGGGTAGGTAAATGGAGGATTCTCATAGAGAGGTAGCAACAATACCATATACACCTGTTCAATGCACATGGAGAGATCAGAAACAAAAACTACTATAAATTCAAAATCCCTTGGAAGAAAAACAACAAATAGCACCGCTGAGGACTTAGGACTAGCTGTCACAGAGTAAGATGTGAGACAGGGAGGTGGGCACAACCAAAGGAATTATGGGGTAAGAAAAAATTCCAGATTTGTGGGAAAGAAGAGGTGCACACAAAGCACCATTCCTTTATTAGTTGTGAATCTTACACATATATTAGTGGGGTCAAGAATCCAAAGTAGCGGCTGGGAGACATATTTTTGGGGACTATGGTTGCAAGAATGTTATGGTACAAAGGAAATATCCAAAGATCGGAAAGGGAAAGATGATCAACACCTAGAGTAGGGAAAAGGAGACAAAGGCTAGGAGTCGAAGTCCTACTCTCCTATTTTAATAATCTTTTGATGTAATCTTTTAATAAAATATTTGGTAGGAGGGAACTCCTTACAAATAATAGATTTATAAGCTAACTAGCATGGGTAACCAAACCCAGGGGTATGGTTCGCATCCCTGTCTTGGGTTCGTATCCCCACATCCCCAAACAGAACCTGCAAAACCAACCCCTGGGTACTCCACCCATGAACCCAAGAAATCTTTCATGAAACTGGGAGATGTTGATCATAGAGGAGACGACGTACCCCTATTTTGAGAATGTCACTTTTACTTTTAAATTCTTAAAAGTAAAAGTGGCATTCTCCTTATCTTTCATTTTCTATCATTTTACTGAAATTTTTAACATTACCATTAATTGTTTCAGCCTTTGGGATGTTTGAGAGTGGTTTCAACCTCATTGAACATCATATGCAAAAAGTAGAATTTTCAATCCCATTCAAGATTGCAACGATTCCACTAGATTTTATCATGTATGATGGTATGGGATTAACATTTAATCAAGCAAATAAATCTCTCTATGTACCTTGATGTTTCTGGTGTTGATAGTTGAATTCCTCTATCATGAGTCTAAATCATTAATGGTGACTTTGAAGTTGTTATTATGGTGTTTTATATTTTATTATATATTTTGTTCAAGTCTACATTTCGAAATTCTTAGTAATAGGTTTATTAGTTTCCAAATTTACTCTTTTAATGTATTTAGCACCCAAATTTCAAAATTGGCATACCCGCATCTGTATCATGCCACTGCAACCATGCCCATGTCCACACACCTTGGATACCTTGGTATATGACCACTAATGCAGGGTAAAATTGATAGTCCCTTTACCCTAAAATGTAACTGAACTCAAATGTAATTCACTGGTGAAAATTGGCTGTTATATGTTTTTTCTTAAACAATACAGTATTTTGCATCTCCCCTATACTCCTTGACTACCTATCAGGATATTTTATTGCTAAATCAAGCCCCATCTTCAATAGTGTCAGCACAAGTAGTTGATAACTAAGCTAGTTACCCTTTGGATCATGTTCTCTGCTAGTTGAGCTATGTGATAAATAAATGTTTACTTCTTATAAGTAACAACAAAACATAATCATTCGTTTTGCTTTGATATAGTTAGGTTCTCATGGTATAGTTCCACTGGTAAGATAAGATGTAATTTAATTAATGTTCAATAAATGACTAAGAAATAGGTAATGGGATTAGAGAGTATAACCAATAGTCAATAGACAATGTAAGTGTGTCTATAGTAGACATAGTAGTGAAAATTGATTTGACAAAGATCAAGGCTTAACTGTAACTCCATGCTTATTAGGCACTCACTTTTCTCCAATTTTCTAGAGTTCCAATCTTATAATATCCAGGCTTCTCCTCTGCTTCAAGAGGGCTACATTGCCATAATGGCTATTATAGGTGGCTTATTGCTTCCATTTTGATGTATTAGTTACTGATATTTATTTTTGCTATATTTATTCCTAACGAGATTGGTCTTAAATTATATAAAAACAATTTGGATTTTTTTCTTCCAAGAGGCCAGTTCACTGACTTGAAAGTTGATGTCTTCCTTACAGAATTAAATTTCTAGACCATGGTAGTCAGATCTGCACTTAAATACAAACCCTACTCTAGGAAATGTAAGCTTTAACCTTCAATCAAAACTACTGTAACTTAAACACAAATTCTTTTATACATACTGCTGGGAATTACTAAAAGCAACACACGGTAAACATGCTCAGGAAATCTGAGTTTCAATTCTGCAACTATGTTTATCCATGAACTGGAAAAACTGTAAGCAAATAACAGTCCCAAACAATAATAGTCCCACACATTCAATGGTCCACCCTCTGCCTCCTTAATAGAATGGGGGAATGGCAAATACATTGAATCTAGAAACATGAACAATGGTGTCTACTAAACCAAGTCAAACCCAACTTAACTGGTGTGCCTCCCTGCATGGATAGAAGAGATTCATGAACTTAACAAAAGTGTGCTCTTCACTCCAGAAAAATCACTTATTCAGCATGGGAATATTTTTCTATTATTTTAACGCTTGGATTAGAAAATTTCATAATAAAAACTGTAGGGTGTTGACTAATATCCTTGGAAGATCAACTTTGAGATTCCAAGTAGATGCAAGGGAAAGAGCCTAGAGGATAAGGGCACTTGGTGTTACTGAAGAATATGATTCCAATATAGGAAATGATTTTGATGATATATTGTTATTTGTTGTAACATGAAGTGTTTTGGACTCTAGATGCCATTTAGAGCCTCTTTGTTTATGTATTTTGGATCAAATATGGATTGCACTCGATGTTATTTTAGTTATATGCATCCTTGCTATATAGATGGGAAGCTTTGCATATTTGTGTATAATGGTTTGGATTCATATGCACATCAATATATCTGTTAGTTTTCAAATTTGAATATTTTATGTATTTTTTGGTCAATCGGTTTTTTGGTCCAGTTTTTTTCTAGTTCCGGCCAGGTTCAGATTTTTGGGCTTGATCGGTTTAATGACTAGTGTGGTTCTAATAACATCGTCGGGGATGTCTGCAGATTGTTCCACAAACCTATGGGTCCCAAAAAAAAATATAAAAAAAATCCACTTCATTTATCATATTCAGAATTATGATTCATATGTAATTTCCACTTTATATCAATGAACTTTGACGCAATGTGCATGCTTTTCTATTTACTTTAGTAATTTTAACTTAGTATGTTAGAATTTATAATTTATAGTGTGTTACTTGCTGAACAGTGAAAATGATTTGAATTTCATTTGTATTATAATTTATAATTTAAAAAATTTAAAATATAAATGTATGTATATAGTACCCCCGACATACCCAAGTGCCCTATTTCAAAAAGTGGTGTCCCCATCCCCATCCCAGTCCTTGTTCCCATTACAATCCCCAAACCCATGTTTCCTGGAAAATTAGTTTCTAAGTAAAAATCTTTGTTGCATAGGCAATTTGACCTCATGGATGGTTTGATAAAATTTCAATTCTATTTTGTTATCTGTGTAACTTGCCCAAAGAAACAGATTTATATCAAACACCTGAATAATTTTTTCATAATACTATATTAACAAATAGAACAGAGCCAAAAATAAGAGGTACAAGTAACAACTATAACAGCATTGAGCAACTTACTATGGGCACAAAAGAGAAACCATGAGTCATATTTAAAAAAGGTAGCACAAACTCTTTGACAGATCCTACAAATAATTAAGAGAAGAAATACCATGAAAAAATATGACATACTATGATATTCTATCATTCTATGTTACAAATAATTTTCAGCTTAGGCCATATACGAAATGGAAAGGATTATCCTTAAAGCTACATAAAAGACTAAAATACTAAAGTAGATTTTAGGTTCACATCAAGACTATGGATGGGCTTTGATATATGGAGGATTTGGTAAACACCCAGTAGCTAACAAAGTTACCCAGCCACAGATATACAAGGGATTGAACCTTGGGCTTGGTATGGATAACTTTTCAATTAGAGTGTGACTTTCACTCCAGGGTTTTAAAATGAATTATTCTCCCAATTAACATCACACCATCTTAGAACTACAGTGTCTGAACCATAGATCCTTTCTTGTGGCAGGATACCCTTAATCAAGGGCATGCAGTCAATCCAAGACTTATTGTCTGGAATAAGATGGGAACCTCAGCATCCTCGAAACTCTTTCTCTACATCACAATCTACTTACTGGTGCAATTCCTCCTGAACTTGGAAATTTGAAAAACCTAAGCTTGCTTCTTCTGTATGAAAATCAACTATCGGTTAACATCCCTATAGAATTGGGAGACTGCTCTAGTTTAACTGAGATAGATTTCTTTGGAAACCATTTTACAGGTAGCATTCCAATCACTCTTGGAAGGATTACAAATCTAAGCTTTTTGGAATTAATACAAAATGACTTAGATGGGGAAATTCCTCCAAGCTTAGGACACTACAAAAGGATTCAAGTAATAGATTTGGTTGACAATAAGCTATCTGGGACAACACCACCATCTTTTGGAATGCTTGAAGGTTTGCAGATGCTTGTTCTGTATAATAATTCCCTTGAAGGACTTCTTCCTAGAGACCCGATTCATTTGAAAAACTTGACTAATGTCATTCTCTCGAACAACAAATTGAATGTAAGCATAATTCCTCTTTGTGGTTCAAGTTTTCTCAAAACATTGGACTTGACAAATTATAGTTTTTTCACGGGAAATCCCATCCCAATTGGGTGACTCTAGAGGTTTAAGCTATCTCTGACTAGGTAGGAATGGCTTGAATGACAACATTCCTAAAGAGATTGGCCAGATGTTGGAGCTCAATCTATTGGATTTATCTTGGAATAATCTCACTAGTGAGTTACCTGCAGAGCTTACTAAGTGCACGCATTTGAGTCATCTGGATCTGAATAATAATAATTTCTATGGACCTATCCCTGCATGGTTTTGTGATTTTTGCGGGCTTGGAGAGCTGAAACTCTCCTTCAATGAATTTAATGGAACAATTCCATACTGGCTTGGGAATTGTACTAGTTTACCCACTCTTGCTCTTGAGAATAATAATATTTGTGGTAGTTTACCAAGGCAGCTAGGGAGATTTGCTTCCTTGAATTTTCTCTATTTGCAGAATAAATTTTCTGGACCAATCCCTTATTCTATCAAAAACTGTGAAAATTTTTATGACTTGAGGCTCTCATAAAATTCTTTGACAGGTTCAATTCCAGTGGAGATTGGAAAGATTGGTAATCTACAATTCATGCTAGAATTGAGTGGTAATTTTTTGTCTAGAATTATTCCTTCTTCACTTGTGGATTTAATGATGCTCAAATTTCTTAATCTCTCCAATAATCAACTTAGCGGTTAAGTTCCTGATGAGATTGGGGATCTTAGAAGCTTGGTTGAGTTGAACTTATCCAATAATTTTCTCCAAGGACAGTTACCATTGAGTGCTTCCAAATGGCATTGGATCTCTTTTTTGGGAAATCCTAGACTCTGCGGAAAGCCGTTGGCTCCGTTCTCATAGGTTTCATTGGAATCTTCAAGATCTAGAAGGAATCAACTGACAAAGAGAGCAGTAGCTGGCATCTATCTCTATTACACGATGAATGAAAGGAATCCAAGGGCCCTTCATGAGACTAATCCAACAAAGATAAGAGTCCAACAAACTAGCACTATAGTCTTCAAAATGGTGGTGTGTTCCTCCATGAATGTGCAACAAATCCTCTATTATTGAATGCTAGCTTCCAATTGGCATGAAAAATCACCAAGATACCTTAAGTGTGGATTGTTGACAAAAGAACAAGCCTCAAATCAGGGATGAATCCTCCAAAAATGAGACTTAGGCACTCTCAAGGTGGTCACCCCCCTTAAAATAAATATAAAGGATAAATGCTCCTCCTCCCAGGTCCTTAATCAGACAAGAAATATAGATTTAGGGCTACTGCTAGTTGATATAGTCAGTACACATGTTGCTGGAAATAGGTCCATACCTGGAAATACTATTGTTTGAAGGTGAACATATGATTCTCAAACCTGTTGGGGATGATTTACAAGGGTTGGTGCATTCATGGATGAAAATACCAATAGTCCTAGATATAATTCAATAGCAAGGGACTGAAACTATGGCTGAATGAGTCTGAAACTATGTTGCTGGTATGATGCTATGAGATACAAAAGATGGAGATATTTGCATTAGGTTTACATATTTTTCCCAGAGATTCCCTGAAAGGGTTTTATGATTGACCTCTCTTCCAACTGACATTATTATCTTTTATTGTTGTCTTGAAACCAAAAACTAAAAACCCTCAAAAGCACCCTAATCTACTGGTTCATAATGTTGTTTTCTATTGTTATACTACTGTAAGAGCTGAGCTAGAAACTTTCCTCAAATTTATTATTTATAGTGACTAGAATCTTCCATATAATATTTTTTAGTTGCATGGAACATGTTGTTTGTCTATGGAAATATTGTGTACAGACCATCCCGAAGGAACAAAAATACATGGAAATTCATTCCTTCAAGTTACCAATCCAATCCATACATTCCATGATATTATGCAACAAAAAGAGAACCTTGAAAAATATGTTGCAAAGAAATCTAACCACGATCTTGTAACTTATGCATTAGATGCTCTGCATGAAGTAAGCTATAAATACCCCCCTGGGTTCTCCTATAAAAATCCCTGAAGTTAATAGTGTTCAACTCATGGGATCTATATTTATTTGAAAGATGGATATCCATGGCAGTGAAAGTTTACATTCTGGAAGTCTAAATAATAAGGTAATAGGGATACAACTTTCAACCAAATATGTTCATTATTATTTTATTTATATTTAATATTAGGCTAGACTCATTTTGAATTCTAACTGTCTTCAGAGGTGTGTTAAAATTATTGATGAATTTATATATATAATTATATACTCATTTTGTTTTGGTTAGGGACGGTGCAGTAAATATGTTCTTCATAGGAAAAAAACCAACAAAACAGAGATGGAACTTTAATGCAAGTTACACAGGTTTATACTAGAGGACATTTTGTAGATGGTTTCCATAGGTGATCCACAACCTTGAGATGTGATCCCAATTTCACATCCATAAGATGAGAAAATCACACGTGTGATCCTAAATAAGGCATTTGAGGATGCTCTAGACCAACCAACAATTGCAAAAGAGAAAAAAAGTAGTAAAAAATTAATGTGAGATTCCTTCAAAACCAACAACAATTGTTCAAGGAAAAAATATGAAACTTGAACATGTCAACTCATAAATTGACATGAAATGTATTTTGTTTGAACATATTGCATGTAAGGAGGAATTATACAAGCAATTGAAGAGGATATCCATCTTTCAGAGAAATATAGATCATCTGAGTTGAAGGACGACCAATTTGTAGAAGAGAAATTGCATTTGGATGCTGAACTTAAGCACCTAGATGGTGAGAATATCACTCTTAAAATATATCATGAAGAATATATTGAAAATTTCCATGAGATACATGGGCACAAATATCTCATTATAGTAGAGAAAACTGCCAATAAAGGATTTTCATATTAAAATGCAAAGCTTATTAGTGAATTACAACAATGGAAGATGAGAGATAGCCAATTTAGAAAGGATAAATTGCATTTTGAAGCTAAACTCAAGGACCTAGTTGGTGAAAATGTTACTATGAAAAGAGACCTTAAAGAATCTATTTGAATATTTCATAAGACACATGAGTTTGAATATTTGATTAGGGTGGAGCAGAGTGCCAATAAAGGATTGGTAGAGGAAAATGAAAAACAACATACTTAATTAGAACTATTGAAGCAGAGGCTTGGTGAATTAGAAGAGGAAAAATTACAGCTGGGTTTTGATTTTTAGGAATTCATACTTAAGATGCTAGCCAAAATTGAAAGCACTTAGTAGAAAGTTCACAAACTCATTGAAGAAAGGGGTGTACTCAAAGGGTCTATAGAAGCAAGCAATGTCAAACTGGAAAACATGAGAAAGGAAATGATTTTAGCACTATATGAGCTTAAAAAATCCCAATAAAAGGAGATTTGTTCGATAGATTGCATAAATAAAAATGAATTGGAAATTTTAACTTTGTAGAAAAAGATAAGAGAGATGAAATCAGACAAAGTGGCTGACTTGTAATTCACAATAAAAAAAATGTACATGACCTTCTAGAGGATAAACTATTTGCATGTCAAGATTAGTAACGAATATTTCATCTTCAATAACTTTTTTAATATTGGTAACAATTTTCTTTGACATGGAATCTAAGTGCAAAGGATATCTTCCACGCCTTTCTTTCCCATGAGAAGATAGTCATATTAAAAAGGGTGAAACAATACATTCAACATATGACCACTGGAGGGCCGTACAAAGAGGAGCTCGAGTCCAAAGTCCTTGCATCCAAATACAAATAAATGCTCTAAACCCAAGCTCCTTGAGAAAGGCATGGAAGGAAAGCAAACTCTCTATGCCCCTCCTTCGACTAACAAGGATGGTTTCAAGACAATTTGGTTGATGTAGAAGTTCCATTTCATACCTCATGATGTATTCAACATCCTCATGGACAAGAATAAATGGAAGGGCTTCACTCAATGTAATTCCAAGATTAGACGAGACGTTTGTATTTATGTCTCTCTATTTGATGGTTCCATCACAGGTGTCTTTCATGATCTGCAACAAGACAATATTCTCATTCAAAAATGGAGATTCAGGCGTTGGGAAAATGGGGTTTTCTCTATTGTAATTATTTCTCCTTTCCTTTGCCCCTCCAATGGTTAGTTTGGTATAAATATTTGATGCAAATGCAATTTTTTGGGGGTTTTACTTTTATATGATCTCAGTGTGTGGGTATGAATGTTTTTTGATGGCTTGCTAATAGTTTTTTTATGTATAGAATACATTTCCAATGGTTTAATAATAACATCACCAATTTATGGATCTATTGAATAATTAATTTACAGTCTAGGGATATTGTCTATGATGTCGGGCTTGTTGTACCATGAAAATGAATGTATATTCTATAGACCAATCTAACAACGTCGTCATATTTTAACCTAAACCATAGTATGCTATGCAAATGAAGGTTGCAAATATTGGGGGTGCATTTGTTGAATTCACACAGATGACTAAAGTATCAAATATTGAAACTAGAGATATGCAACCATATATTGAAACTGGAAATATGCAACAAGGTGCATTGTATAGCCCAGGTGGGTGTGATACTAACATTATCATAAAGGGAAACTCGATCCAATTGACTCTGTGCTAGTTACTCAAATATATATGGAAAAAGGAACTGGAATAATTGATACTTACCTTTCCAGTCTAATTGGGAGAAAGAAATGGAAAAATTTCATTAAGCCAGATCTTAATTCTGTGCGCATCTTTCTTGTTCAATCCCTGGAAATCTTGAGTTACATCCTTAATAATTGATTCCAATGACTGTCATGCATTGTCCAGATCTTCTGCTGAAATTGGAACAACCGCCAGTTTATCCACGATTCTTCCTAGGACAAACTCCTCCGTATATCTACAGCAACTCCCCTTGAAGCCTCCAACTATTTTTTCGAAGATAGGATCTAAACCCTGTTTATGATGAAAACTCTTTTTTAGAAGGCGGGATCAAAACCTGTTTATGATGCCAGTGACTCTTTTTTTCAATGTGAAAAATGTGTTCTTCTCACATTTCTAAAATTTGTGGTGTCAAAACCTTTACCTTAGAATTATAATAGAAAATAATTAGTTGTATTATATTTACACATTGCTAAAATTTGCGGTGCCAAAACCTTTACCTTAGAATTATAATAGAAAATAATTAGTTGTATTATATTTACACATTGCTAAAATTTGCGGTGCCAAAACCTTTACCTTAGAATTATAATAGAAAATAATTAGTTGTATTATATTTACACATTGCTAAAATTTGCGGTGCCAAAACCTTTACCTTAGAATTATAATAGAAAATAATTAGTTGTATTATATTTACACATTGCTAAAATTTGCGGTGCCAAAACCTTTACCTTAGAATTATAATAGAAAATAGAAAGTAATTAGTTGTATTATATTTGTTTTCAATTTTGATTATTTTATTTATAAATATTTATTTTCAATTTTGATTATTTAATTTATATATATAATTTATATTAATATTTACTAATGAAAATATAGAATGAAATAACTATCATATTATGTTTTTAGACTTTAATATTAATATAAATTAATTATATTATATAGGTTATATTATAACTATAACTATATGACATATTAATGTTTATGTTAATTTATATTAAAACAAGAGTTATGAGGTAGAGTTTTTGCTAAAAGGTTGCTTTGAAATTTGGAAACTTGTGCATTTTTTATAAGTTCTTTCTAAATTTGGAAACTTGATACAATGCAGAAATTATGGAATTACTATTTCAACGCCTTGTATTAATTATTTATAAGAAATAAATAATACATTTTTCCTTTATGGAAACTCTAAGAGCTTGCTAACTTTTTCCCACATGGTGTTTGTCAGGCTTTTATGGAGATTGGAGATTCCATAAACAGAACAACTAAAAGTAGCACTTGGGAGACTACAACTTGCAAAGCACCTAAATTATGGGAAATAAAAATAACTAAGTGATTCCCTGCATCGATAAACACAAATAGGCATGTCTCAAGAAGCAAAAGTTAAAGATTAGGTTCTTTGGATAGAACCATGACCTATGTGAGTTGTTTGGACAAAACCATGACCTCTGTGGGTTGTTTGGAAAGAACCTGTGACCTTTGTGAGTTGTTTGGACTAAGGCGTGACCTTTTTACACATAGTTTTTGGGCTGCTAAGCTGTGTTGTGACCTTTGTCGAGTCTGATAGAATGAATCGTAACTGTTTCTTGGGTTTCCTTGACACTATCTGTGTTCTGCTCACTGTCCTGAGGTCAATCCTTATAAAACCAGGCCTTCAAATACTGCTTGGTTTCTTTGTTAATACTTCCTTCCAGGTGTAAGGAACTATGGAAGAGTTGTTAGGGATATGATACTAGTTCTGGGTCATCACCCTAGTTTATAATTGAGCCTTCGATTGGTTAAAATATTGTTCTTGGTGCTTCCACCGGTTCAATTAATGGATCAACTGCTATGACATTTAAATTATGATATGGGCATGGTGAAGCTACGTCGACTGGTGTAGCTAGATCAACAGTCACAAATCATGATAGATATATTGAATTTAGAAAAGCACCTCAGTATGGGACTGGGGACTCTGACGTTGTGCACATCATGAATTAGGTGGGTGGTGACGTCAGATGCAAAATTTACTTGGCCACTAATGAACAAAGGAGGTTTAAATTGATAGTGATGAGGAGAGGTCATCACTACATTATACGTATCATATTTTGTGAGGTCAAGCCTATAAGAGGTTGACGAATCGAAATATTTACCTGAAACTCCGAGATGAGGTAGGGCCTCTACCTTTACTGCATATGGATTTGAGACCGGTTCTGGGTCAACACTCCAGATTAATTATAATTGAGTCTTTGATTGGTTAAAATATTGTTCTTGGTTCTTCCCTTGGTTCAATTATTAATGGATCAACTACTACGATGTTTAAAGGAACAGAGCATCATGAAGCTACATGACAGATCATGATAGCTATATTGAAGTTAGAAAAGCACCTCAATATGAGAATCGAAACTCTTACATTGAAGGATTGACAACTAGCTATGAGCCTTTTAGGTATCGATATGGTACTGCTTCTACCTAATTCATAATTGTAGGAACCTAATTTTCCTTTGGCGCCCGCTTAAAGGTTTGCTTCAATGGTGCAACAAGGATAAATATGGTCAAGATCAAATTCATGCAATTTCTTTGTGGGATCTCTGAAGATTGAGGTGCATGGCACCAATATTACAGATAGAAGGTAGACAATTTACGAAATTTACACTTCATTGTCAAAATTGCAATTTTCCATGACACAATTAAAAATGACTAACATAAATGACTAATTCATATAATTCTACCTAGTCATATTTTATGTCGTGAATAAATTGGTCGTTTATGTTAGTCATTTTTAACTTTGTCACTTATTATCTAGTCATGTTTTTTAACTGGTGACTAAATTAGTCGTTAATTTTAGTCGTTTATAGTTGGGTCAATCAAAGTTGCTCATTTTTAGTAGTAAATCACTTGAAAAACTTGTGGTGACTAGAATTTTTAGTCATGTAGTAGCTAATTCCTCATTTTGTACTAGTGAGAAATGGGTGTTTGATTCAACTTACCTTCTACTTCCACCATGAAATTTTGATAATCAGCCTGCCTATTTTCCAGCGCCGCGTTGATCTTAGGAATTTCCCTTGCTAAGTAACCAACAGTCATCTCCTCCTGGACCGTATGAATGTTGTTGTCAGTCTTCTTTTGTTAGGGAAAACTGATGCATAATGAGGTCCATTACAATCCAAACACTTTACTGGTTCTTTACATTCATTATTCTTAATGTAGTTGCTGTGATTATTAGTAGGTTCTTTATTTATAGGGCCATTAGGGTTTGACAGTGAATTACCTTTATTTCCTTGGAAATTCTTATTAGAAAAATTACGTGTGTTATTATTCCTAAAATTTTGTTAGCTATGAAACCCTTCTTCTTCTGTTCAAAATTATTAGACCTCTTAGCCTTCCAGTTGACATGCTTTCCTTTTTACGGTTCTGCTCATAGCAAAAATTTTCCTTTCGCATAGCCTCCTCAAGGTTTTTTGGATTATCATATTCAATTCTATCTTTAATGTGAAAAGGTAAACAACTTAGAAACCACTGCACCTTTGGATTCTCATCCACAATGTAAGGCACGTAACGTAGTAAACTTAAAAATTTACTGTTTAATTCTTTCATGTTCATAGTTCCCAACTTTAGTTCATAGAATTCCTTAGCTCGCTCTGCGTAGTACTATTTCGACATAAACTTATTTTTAAATTATTTCTTAAAGGTACTCCAGTTAATGTTCTTTTCCCTAATACTTTTTACTCATTTTAAATCCTGCCACCAGATATCTGCCTTTCCAGTTAAGTTGTAAATGGCCATCCTTGCTTTTAGCTGGTTAGAGTAATTATAGATTTGGAAATACTTCTTCATTCCATACAACCATGATTAAGCTTCCTCTCCTTTCTCAATTTCACCATTGAAAGTTGGTGGTTTTATCTTCTTAAATTCTCCCGAAATTTCCTCATAAGGATTAAATTTTCTTTTTCTAGAATGGTAATTATCTTCACTGCTATCACTAGTGTACTAGCGATTCTTCCTGTGAGTCACCATAAATTTCAGAGGATGAACTACTCTCAATTTTATAATGTTTGGGATTTTTACTTTTATGTTGGTAGGACGTATTTTTGGACCCTATCTGTTTATCTTTTTCTTCACTCTAAAAATTTTCCATCAGTATCTGGTTCAACTCCTCTTGAGCTCTTAGAATTATTTCATTCTCTTGTTTAACTATTTCCATTTCAATTCTTAACTCTTTAAAAATTTGTAATAATTTTGAAGAATTTTTAGTTATTTCTTCCTTAATCAATTCTCTTTTAGAATCACTTTGTTCATTAAAAAAGGACTCTTCATCTGCATATACCTCGAGTCTTTCCATACCTGCAGTTCTAGCTCAGTAATTTTTTTTTTCTGGTAATAACATTTCAAAAGAAAAATAATAATTAGTATGCATGCATTTTATTTACTGTTTGTCTATGCAAGTTGAGTCGCATTCAGGCCTAGTGTCTGAATGTGTGTTATGATACCACATGTAATACTCCAAAATTTCATAAAAAATTAAAATATTTCATATGACAATAAATGTTTACAATCGTCGCTTAAGAGGGACATTTAACTGTTAACAGTTAACATATTAAGGTCTAAAATAAAACTAAAACTAATTCCTTTATTAAATTTTGTATCTGCATACTTAATTATTTGCTTTCATAATTCAGTATTAAAGATTGATTTAGCAAGTGATGATCTGAAGTAACATGAGCTGAAATATCTGTTTGTTTACTATATACTAAAGTTTGTTTTACTGTTTGTAAACATGAAGGAACTTCAGTTCTTGTCCGAGGCTTACTTAGCTTTTTAGCTAATGCAGTGAAGTGATGCTTCTTGTACAGGTCTTTTTACAGGTAAGATGTTTTGTAAACTAGTTTCAGGATCGAGACTAATTATCTCAACTAGCATAAATAAAATGCTACTATATTTGTTTAGTTTACAACTTTGATCAAATAAAGGAGGTATCATCGAAACTGTATTTTTTGCTTGTTATCTAATTACTTGAAGGCGTAAGTATTTGGAAAATCCGAACATAAATCTAGATGTTCTTCTACCTAGCTTTGACTATAACTTGTTCATCATACTTTCATATATATGTTATCATATTAGGTCCTATATACAATTCTAGAGAAAGATAAATTCGCATACTAGGTCATTTGATACATTATTACTTGTTACCATGGTAATTCATATGTATTTGTCTCAACATATATTCAAATGTTATATAAACCAGTAAAACCTAAGTCTAGGCATAGTTATAAGGTATAATGGATTGACATTCATACATATATGGAGCTAACGATTTAATGCAGAAAACAGTTCTACTAACTGCTTAGGTATTTACCAGGTGGAAATGCAATAAGATAAACATTATATCGTTTTACTGCTTTGGTTTAAGGGATGAAGAGTTCATTACCTAATGAACCTATCTAACCCAATCCTTTGCATGACTTAAATCTCACAAAGAGATATTATATAATAATTATTACCCTATTTAAACAAATCTAAACTATAATACCCTTACCCATGAATCATGCTAAACATCTCTATACTTGCAATCTTATGCTTATAAGTTTTTAACCAAACTTCTAGTATGAGATTACTATTATCCTTTTTGCATAACCCTAACTCTAAAAGGGGTGTTTGTATAAGTCTTCAATACTAACATTGCTATATGAAAATCCTTTCCAGGTTTCACTTCATACTCCCGAACTATAGAGAAAAACCCATATTATCAAATTCATAGAGGGCTCCACGTGGTCATTGGTTAGTGGTTAGGTTTTTTACTTTGGTAAGTTCACTATAAAAGTCTCCAAAACCCTAAAATCTTGTATTTTACCCTATCTTTTACTGCTGTGGAGAGTGTCGTGGAATTATGGCCTCCTGGCCATTGATGCCATTGCTTTACCTCTGTGTGAAAAGGCCTTCATTGTCATTGATTTACCTCTGCAAGAGCTTTCCTCTGTGTGTTTGTCCAATTGTAAAATATGTCTGGAATAGCAGTGTGGTCTCATTTTTTGTTCCATCTTGGCCTTGGATGTTGGATTAAACAATCTCATAGAGGTTTCTTGACAATGGTTCTGCTATTTTGTTAGGGTATTCCCTTTTCTTTTGGCTAGGTTTGCTGCACATGCCACCAACTACGCGGCCATGGTAAAAAACTCTCTAGGTAAAAAAAAAAATATTTAAACCCTTCTGCATTGTTCAAAGATTTACTGTATTCGTTATTTTAATTAAGAATGAGCTTAAAACCCATTTTGTTTAACCTGTGCAAACTTCTGAATTTTTGCTGTGAGTTGGAAGACACCGTATATCTACATGAAAGGACTCCACACTTATCGTATAACCTGGTAAGCCTCGGTCTCATGCCTGAGATTCCTTATGCGATGGTATGTGGGGTTTTGGATGAATTTGTTTCACCATGATTCGAACTTCGTGGCTTCGTTGTATATCACTGTGTTTTGGAAGGCCATATGGCCGTGGCTTGTTTTAAAGAGATACTTGTAAGGCCATTCGGCCGTAACTTGATTCATCCACCGTAAGTATTTTAGACAGGCCTTAAGGCCATGAATTTTGTGGGATTTTAATTATGTTTTAAATAGGTTTTAAAATCTCTTACATTTTGATTAAGCTCTAAAATATTTACTGTGTTGGATATCATGTGTTCGGCAACGAATTGTGTTTTAAAAGAAGTCGATGGTAGACTGAGGGGTTTCCTGTGTTGGATAAATTTCAGTTTTTTTTAAGTTTTAAAATAATGGAAAAACTTTATTGTTAAAATACTTGTGTTTGATGAATGGATTGTTAAAAGAATATGGAAGAGATTTTGTTGTTGTTTAAGTCCATAATTTCGATTTTTATTTAGAAGGAGGAAATTCTTTAGGATATTAGTATTAAAACTAATTTTGATTTCTTCTCTATCAGTAAAATATTTGTTTAAGAAAAATAATTAAAAGAGAAGGGTTTGTTAATACAACCCGAGCTCTACTATGTAATTGGATTGGGAATATTTAATTTGTCTTTTCTTATATTATTTTAATTTATACTTGATAAACAGTTTTAATACTATTTATTTTGTGCATTTAATAATATGGATATTATAATTATAAAAATAAAGGGTTTGATTAAGAGAAAGAGGGTAAAACTGTAAAATCCCTAATATGGGAAGAGAGAATAAAAGAAATCTAGTTGGTCCAATTTTCCCTAAATTTAGGGTTTGTATTTTTTTATTATTTTAATTTAAAACCCTGCATTATTATTGTTTAACTATAATGTGTTTATTATTTGATGTTTACTTACAATATTAATGAAAAATTGCTTAGATGTTAATGCCAAACCTAAGTGATTACTATATTTCATTTTTACCATTTATTAGTTATTCCTGGCTATGTTATTTTTCTATTCCTATAATATTTAATAACTATGTATATTTATAATAAACTAAGCTTATAGCTAGTAATTAATTTATGTGTTGAAAAGAACACAGTTACACAAAATGTGTACTGGTTTTTAAATACCTTCCTTTATGATAGTTCTTATTTATGTTTTTAACGAGTGTATTCTAACTAAGGAAACTTCTGAACATTCCTATAAGGAATCTGTAGAAAGTAAATAAACATAATCCTACATTCTTGATTTGATCTATCCATCAGAATTTAATCTCACCTACTATACTAGAGTACTACCTTCTTGAAGGTGTGGGAAAATACAATTAGGTATTTTATCCATCAGTAAATTTGAAATTACATTAATCATTCATTCCAATCCATATCTAATCTAGAATTCATCTATCTTTCAACAGTAAAATATTTTATCCAAGTAATTTTAATAACAGATGAAACAGACGTATAAATGTATTATTTCCTAAATTCATTCATTCATGTTCCCAATTGCATAGACAAATTAGAAATAGCATGTAGAACCTGGAAATATAGCATAGGAGACAACAACTTAAGGAGCCCGTTCCTCCAACCAACTCCTGAAGATAGCTGAACTGCAGATCTTAGGACCCCCGAGCATGTCTACTGGTCCACCTGGTTGAAAACACTGGGTGAGAGAACTAGTTTAGAAACCTCTGCAACTCCACAGAGTAACCAGCAGTAATCTTTCTGCCTGTAGTAGTAAGAAATCAGCTCAAATCAGCTGCACTAGTTTAGAAATTCAGCACTTTTCACTCAAACACATCTGCTTGTCCCCTCCATCGAATTTCTTGTGCATTAATTTCACTCAGAAATTTCACAGGTAAAGAATGAGCAGCCTCAGTTGAATTCAATGGGAAGTTTTTATCAGCATGCCTAGGTCTTTTGGGTCAGTTTTCACTTAATGAGACATCTTCTCTTGTTCCACTTTCTTGGGGAACATGACCATAAAAATAGGGAAGTTGCCTCCTACAATAGCTAGAAGTAGTTTGAGGATGCTGCCAAGTGTCAATCTGCTCTCAACCTAGCCTATTCCACCAAGTGGCCAGTAAAACACTCATTTAATAGACTCCTTAAGCTGTTGTCTCATCTTTCATTTATTTAATAATAAAATATTCATCAATTAAATTCAATTATCCTTGAACCCACTTGGTCATTAATTACAAACTTTATAATAAAATTAAAACATAATGTCTCCTAAAACATAAAATGTTTTTGCAATTTGGGGTATGTGACACCCATGCTCTCTCCCATGCTTTCCTTCCCTTGTTTATGAACCATGCATGCTTATTATATGTTCACACATGTTCACACTTGGTCACACATGGTTTCATGACTGTTTGGTTAGGTTTGGGATCCCATTGGTCAACCTAGGGGGGTTTAGGGGTCAAATCCTATCCTGACACTTGTATGCATTCACATGAGCTCCAAGCGCTCACAAATTTTCCCCAATGTATTATAAATATGTACCATAACATATACAAGATGTACTGTAATAATATGATCAATTATCAGCATCATTCACATGTGTTATTCCAGCTATTTTCAGTCTCTTTTGTTGTTCTCTTGCATATTTTTTGAAACACTTTGAGTGTGAATATTTATCTAGCTCCTAGATCTCACTAAGAAGAAATTATCACATGGTATCAGAGTGAGTTGGAGCTGCAAACAAATCTAGAGAACTTTGAGTTGTTGTTTAGGGCATATTTCCAAAAAGTCTGAGTGTTTGCATTGCAGGTTTTACAATGTTTTTGTCACAGGTTGAGCAAGAAGAAAGGAGCATACTTGAGAATTTCTTACTCCATTCAATTATTTTGAATGTAAGGCTTATATGGTCATCCATTTGAGGTCCAAGGGCCTCTATAGGGTCACCATGGGGATTGAAATCGAGCCAAATTCTCATGTGGAGAAAGCTAAGTATTTTAATAGAATTAATGAAGAATTTGGTATACTCTGTCTCAGCACTTCAAGGGATCTTCTCTTTCATGTTTAAATCATTGGCATACCCAATGAATTTTGTCTCAATATTGAGTCACAATTTGGGAAGACAGATGAAATGAAAGGCCATCATCTTGAGAATGAGCTGATCTCCTTGATCCCATCTCATTATGATACCATTGAAGACTTATTTACCAAGTTTAAAGCGTTGGTAATTCAGATGAAACAATGTGGCATAGAGAAGAAATAATATAATATTATATTTTCCATCCTTTCTAAGCTATGGCGTGATTATTATGTGTATGTCTCGACATTCCACTCAAGTAAGCTTACAACTGGAAATTGGAAGATGCGTGTGCTAGCATATTTCATGGATTCTTTGACTCAGGAGAAGGAAAATCTCATACAAATGGGTACCATCAATAATACCAAGGTTCAAGCCCTTTCTTCTGGTGTATCAAATCAAGCCAAAGGCAAGAAGAAAGATTTGAAGTGAAAAAGAGAAAGAGAAGAAGCAGTCAAGTTCAGAAAGATCCAGTTCTACTGATGGGAGTTTGAGATCCAGAAGGATAAACAAGAGAGAGAGACCCACATGTGTTTATTGCAGAGTTTCACATATTGAAATATATTTCTTCAGAAATAATATGGACATCATGAACAAACTCCTTGAGGAGAACCATATTGATCTTCCAGATTTTGCAAGAGGATGGGAGTGCAAGCAAGGAAGTGGTAAGCTTGAGCATGCATTGAGTGCATGGGTAAAAACCATTTCTTATATCTCTGTTTCCAATGGATCTGTTTCTTATTTACCTTATGATATATCAGATTCTGAAGCCTCCATCCCTTCCTTGGAATAAACCCCATTTATTTCACCAAAGCTTCCTCCCAAAACTTGTAATTTTTTGCTAGTTTCGAATGTGTCTTCTGAAATATCTTTCCCGATACAATCATATATTTCCCATTATTATTATTAAGGTGATATACATGATTATATACATCCTATTACAGTCATTGAATCATTTCCCCAACCATTTCATTACCAAAATACCTGACAACCCTCAAGTTCACTAGTTGGAAAATCTTAAAATTTCCTAGTTTCCAATGTTATGTCTCTTGTATATGTTGATTTTATGTCTTGTATGTATTTCATTGGTTGGAAATACATATAATTGGAATTCATGGGACTTCTGTTCCATATTTCTGGACTTTCTTTTATCACCCATGGTTCAAATATCAAGTCTCTAGACCCCCCGGGTTCGCTCAATTGCAATTGTGATCTAGTTTCTCACTCTTCTCTCTCTATGGACCCATTCACTAATAGAGACACAATACCTATGATATTTTATTTTTTATATGACATATATTCTGATATCTCAGAGCCTCATGATATGTTTTACAGAGTTATGAAGGTGCTTCATCAAATTGGGAGAAAGATTCATGGTTTTATTCATGATATGGCAGCTACACAAGAGGTATATTTTGTTGAATCTTTTGATGTTATTTGGGAAAGCGTTTGCAGATATATATTTCCATGGTTTATTATTCTATTAGATCAGAGTATTATTTAAAAAATATAAAATCTTATGACTTCCCTTCATCATCAAATGATGACCATCAAAGGGCCTATCCACATGATCTTTGTTTACAACACTTTGATGCATTGATGCATGATCTTGGAATCCACAACATCTTCACCAAGTCCATCACCAAGAAGTTGTTATTTTAGCTCATTCAAGTGAAGAAGAGGACCTATTGAATACCTTTTTCTTCATCTCTGCCATGTCCATTTTTTAGGGGAGGTTTTGTCCCATGAAGTTTTCCTCCTTACCTTGGTTACATGGATTAATAAAATTTTGTTGTTAAAGGTGACTTGTGCCTTAGTTTCCAAGGCCTTAATAAATAATGTTGAATAAGTTTTACTAAGTTAGGATTAAGGGGTTGTGTTATAAAAACAATCTACTTTAGAACCATGATGATCTACCTAGGAGACATAATCATTTTCCTTGTGCTATTTTCTATGGTCTAACTTAGGTTATACTGATCAATATTGGTCAAATAGGTGATTCTAGCTCATTAACTGATAGTTAAGGCCCTTCACTTTGATCATTCTGTCATCTCGGAACCTACATTAATTGAAAACCACTTCCAGCTTTGATTAGGGGTGCTAGTGTGTGACTCGTGGTTGTTTTATGGTCTCCTTGGTCATTTATTTAGCTCCTAGGGACTCCCCCAATCACCCATGCACTCTCCCATGCTTTCCTTACCTCATTTATGACCCATGCATGCTTCTTACCTGTTGAAACATGGTTTCTTGAATGTTTGGTTAGGTTTGGGAGCCTATTGGTCAACCTAGGGGGGTTTAGGAGTCAAATCCTAGCCTGACACTTGTATGCATTCACATGGGAACCAAGGGCTCACACATTTTCCCCAATGTATTATAAATATGTACCATAATATCTACAAGATTTACTATAATAATATGATCATTTATTAGCACCATTCACATGTGTTATTCCATCCATTTTCAGTCTCTTTTGTTGTTCTCTTGCATATTTTGTCAAACACTTTGAGTTTGAATATTTCTCTAGCTCCTAGATATCATCGAGAAGTAATTATCACACCTTGGATGGGTATTTAGGAAGTTACTTAGAAAAACTAAAGTATAAAAAAATGGAAAGGGACAAAGGAGAATGCACCACCACCAAGAAGAGAAAGAGGAGAATGTGAATAAAAAGGAAGGTTCCTAACACAAGATTGGGCACATTTACCAATAATATTCATCATCACATTTCCCAAGAAATCCAAGAATAGTATCACACAACACTCTGATAGTACTGTACATCAACACATGTGGGCATAAATCCCAAGGCAGTCACTAGTGCATTTATTACATACTGTCTAGACCGTACAATAGAGGTATTTTGGCACATGTGGTATAAATTTTGAGACAGATAAGTGAGGAGGTCATACAATAGGTACAACAAATGTGGACAGGTCATACAACAGGTTGTATTGTTGTGTATTGGCGTGATTTGCGAGGTAAATGCCTGCTATTATAACTTTGTGAAATTTTGTCCGTGTGGGAAAGAAGACAAAATTCAATGTAAAAGAAATTTCTAAGTTTCTTCCTTTGAATAAAAACTTTCCTCTTTGGGTTTTCCTCGGGTTGGGGTTTTTCCCTAATCAACATTGAAAAAAATATAGTTGTATTTAATCTGGTTGTTCAGTTTCTTGAGTTGAAGAGTATTTTGGCACGGTGTCTTAAGTTTCAAAGTTTACATGCGGTTCTTTAATTTGAATCCTAGCAATTGAAAGTGTTTGAAAAAATGTCTGAATCAAAAACTTGATAATTTTTGTCTTTTTTCTTTAAGTATGCATATGTACCATAATATTATCCTCCAAGTTATGTAAACTAATCATTTTCATAAACCCTTTAATCATATATTCCAACTTGGACACTCATAAATATAGGTCTTCACTTTCATCGTACGTTAGGGATGAATACTTAGGTGGCTTGAGTGGAGTATCATTGTTTCCTCTGACTTTTGGTGTAATTTTGAATAGTATAAATATATATCACACCTAGTGTTCCCCTCAAATATATTCTTCTACTAAAAGTTATTTAAAAATTTAAAATGGCGTACCTTTTTCCAACCCTAATTTGAAGGCTAGTTTCCAACTAAGGAAATCCTAAAATTTAAGCCCTTCTGAGTCTGAAATATTGATACATGGTATCCTTATATCTCCTCTTTCTAGTTTCACAGGTCTCATTGAATTTATATGTGCCAAAAAAAATTAGTGACAATTTTCCCAACACTTGTTATTTTTTTCCTTTGCAGAAGAGAGAGAGTGTATGGCCTACCACGTGTCCAATTTTTTTAATATGATTTTGAAATTTATACCATAGATAATATGGTCTATATTATTTCTTTTTCAATTGGTATCACTCAATTTGGATATTTAATTCTCCATATATACCAATTTTAGACTAGCTTTTAGGCTAGTCAGAAACCCTAACTTCCAAAGGGTATAAATCTGAACCTGTAATGAGTCAGGATATGAAAATTTTAGCACAGATAGTTCAACATGTTTTAGAAAAGGCTTCTGAGTTTCATTGTATACAAAAATGTATAAATAAAAATATATAACAAAAATTACAACATGACTTGTTTTGGAAGCGTCCAAGCTTTGATACCAGATGTTATGTATTAAATTCCCAGAAAAAAAAGCATAGAAAGAGAATAAATAGAAAAGAAGAGAGTAATCCACACATTAATAAAGAAGAGAGAATATTAATATAAATCCTTTTTGAGGGGGATACCTCCTTACAATATTGTACTGACTACAAAAGACAAGAAAAGACATAATCACAGCTAAAATGAAAAGGTCTCCTTCCTATATAGAGGAGATAAAGTGATGTAATAATAACTAATATACCTAAGCCAACATGAACAATATAATAATACTAATTACAATTTCACTAATATACCCAACCTAACATCAATAATAGGTAATGTGACACAATATACAAGGTAATGCACCACTAAATAAGGGGTAATGTGCCAAGATATAGGGCTTAACAGTGACACATGGTCCAGGGGTCCAATCCTATATGATACCACTATACCCATAGGTACAACCATATAGCTCACAATCATTTGGAACATGTATTTTTGGGTGTTTTAAACTCATGGCCTATATTACAACATATCATCTCATATCCAAGTGAATTGATAGTCGAGATATACCCCTGGGGACTAATATATATAGTATGTTAATAGATATATATATTATACATTTAACATATACTATGTTAATATATAGATAATATGTTAGGTGTTATCACTAGGAATGACACCCTCGGTTGTAGAGGGTAAACCCCAAGGTAACAACAGGACCACTTTAGGAAAGGAGAGTTGGCTTCTTCCTTTACAGAGTGGGATCTCTCACAGTATATTTATCAAGGATAGATTTAAAGATGAAACAAATTCAGGTTGAGTTCATGATTGAAACTTGGCAAGCACAATTGGGATATGGATTCATAAATTATAGATGAGTTACTGAACAGTTTGTAGGTAAAGATCCACAGAGGCAAGGTAGCACTCGGTTACAGTCAAATAGTTGTTTGTCTGGTGATAAAGAGAGAGTAAGAACAATCCATCAACACATAGTATCTAAGGATGAATTCTGCATCAATTTGGAGGGAAAGATTTTTCTAGATACCTAAAAACAATATCCAAAGCATACAATATGAATTCTGAACTATTATACACTTATTCCAGGCATGAAGAACACATAATGGCAATATTAAGAAGAAGACATGCATAGAGGAAAGAAAGTAACAGATTGCAATTATGAATCACACAGGAATCTATGCAACAACAAAAAGCATTTGGCTCTGCAACTTTTATTAGAAAAATATCTCAATAAGGCATAACACAAAATTCTTACAAGTTCCAACCATGTTTCCCTCTATGGAGGGCATATTTATAGTTTCCTAATCTCCCAAGACCAACCTCGAAACAGAGCTAAGAATAGTTTTAACATGAAAATGAAATTCATAACAAAATGATGATCTGGAAATCCACCATCATCATAAAACCAAATAGAAAACACACGCTTGAGAATGTATGATGAATCAGTTGAGGAGTTTTTATAGCAGGGACGTTGAAAACGACCGGTTCAAGAGTTTTCGCCATGGCCTGCAACGCTTTTCCTCCTTCTCTGTAATTTTCCCATGAAAATAATTTTGGATCGTAGATATTCTCTCAAGATTCATTATGTACCATCGATCTATGGTCTGCGTAATGCAGAAGACGGGATGACAGCCTTTCCAAAGTTTACTTTTTCATTTTTCTACCTCCGCATCATCCTTTCCGCCCCTTTTTTTTCTGCATCATCGATCTGCATCGGATCTATTTTCAGTCGTTGATCTGAGGTTTGCAGAAAGCCCAAAATCCCTTCAAAATCCTATCTTTTTCATCTTTCAACCTTCAAATTTACCTTTACCTTCGAGATCAATATGGACCGTTTATCTGGATGGAGATGGTTTCTAGACTGTAGATTTGGAGGATATCGAAAATCAAAACTTTAGCTTTTCAAGACCAAAAGCTTTGTCTTTTCGATTTCCCGTATCCGCCCTTCTTCTTTCTTTTTGCACTGTTGATCTATGAGAAATATTTTATGACCATAGATCTGGCGGATATCGAAAATCAGAACTTCATCTTTTCAAGACCAAAACCTTTGTATTTCCGCTTTTCAATCCCAGATAGCGAAAATCAGAAATCGGGACTTTAGCTTTTCGGGACCGAACTTGTCTTTTCCCGATTTTGACATGATTCTGACTTTTACTCCTGCGCTTTCTAGCAGTTGATTTACCTTGGATCCATTATTTATCATCAGATCTAGACTGCAGGAGGTAGAAGTTGGATTTAACACTTTTGTAACCAAACCTTACCCTATTCTAGACTTTCTCTCCCAATTTTCCTTGTGCAGAAATTATTTATGGCCTTTGATCTTTTCCATGACGCATCCATAATGTCCATCTCCTGTTATTATTCAACTAAGGGTAGATCTCTTCATTAATAAGCATTTTCAAAGTTGGTGATCAAAATTTCTTATGTATTTGGTCATTCCAGATCTGAAAATGTCCTTTTAAATGCCTGCAGACCTTCATCAATAGCCTTTTAAGGTTCTATGATGTGAAAATTTTCATACTTCATTCATTATTATTGGCCAAAACCCTTTCCAATTAATTAGCCCATAAATGGTGCTAACAACTGGCTCCAAATCAGGATGTTATCCTCCCTGTAAGGTAGCAAAGAACCCCGTAGACCATGTGCCAAATCCATTGGGTGACTCCCAAAATTTCCTAAAATCCCCAACATGATCTGAAAAACAAAAACTGAACTGATGTTGGAACAAAACTGAAAAATTGAAAATGAAACTGAAAATTGCTGACAGAAATGTTCACCATGTTGAGCTTATTCACATATAATTACCTACCCTACTTACTAAGCATCAATGTCCAATCAAGTAATCTCTAACTTCCAGTGAAGCCAATCAAATAAATGATCCCATAAACAACATTTTTCTTCTTGCTTGATAAAAAACAGAACTGAAGGACATAAAGGTAAAAGGTTATGGCAGAAATCTTGTTCTTTACTATACACACATACCCCAATACTTCTAATGCAAATCTCCTCCATATACTCAACCACTGGATCATGATATCCTTCAAATATTTCTTTTAATTGTTTTCCATGATCAAGCTTAGTAAAAAACAGAAAGGAAGAAATTAATGGAAACAAGTTATGATGACAGATCTGATCTTTACTGTACTCCCATAACCAACCATTCCCATTGCAAAAATTCTCCACATAGTTAGCTACTGGATCATAAAATATTTGAAAGCCTTCAAATTTCTCTGTTATGTCCCTGCCATNCTGTACTCCCATAACCAACCATTCCCATTGCAAAAATTCTCCACATAGTTAGCTACTGGATCATAAAATATTTGAAAGCCTTCAAATTTCTCTGTTATGTACCTGCCATGATAAGGTCGCTCCAACTGCAACTCCTCTATAACCCTGACGAAATGCCCCTAAAAAAAATGTAAGGAATGCTCCTGACAATTTTCAAATGAGATATCAACTTCTTCATCTAAGATCTCAGAATTTAAAACCTAATTCCTTTCAAGTATTTCAAAGGAAATGTCGTTGTGTTCTTTAATATAATCAAGAAAAATAATTTCTGAATTGGAAAAACATAAAGGAATATCCCATTTGGAGTCCTCCCCTTCAATTCAAGAAAATCAGGTGAAATGCACTCTTCTTGAAATTCTAAATTTGAAAAACATGAAGAGACGTCCCACTTAGGACCCTCAGTTTCTTCTAGGTGGTCCAATCCATGATTGCGGATTGCTGGGTCTTCAGGTGCATGATCTAAATAGTCATCTTCATATTCATCATATATAGGCATGTCGAAATCCTTTTTAAAGCCATCATTAACATAATTTATGATAGGTTGATTGCATTCTTCATAAAATAGATCCTTATAATCCTCTTCTTGTACAACATTGGATTGATCATCTTTCTTAACTTCAATTGATACAAGAATTCCAGGCTCACAAAGAAGACCATCATTAAAGAAAATGAAACACCCTCAGTCAATATCAACAATATAGATAACATGATTATCTAGTTGAAACTTTATCTGACTCATGGCTTTATCTGCTATTTTATCCCTATATTCCCTTTTTCTCAATAATTCATTGAAAGGAATGGAAATTCTTACTTTTGAAAGATCTGTTTACAAATTGAAAGCTGAAACAGTTTTTTCTATTTTCTTTCAGATTCTTTATATCCAATAGGATATTTTTTCTTTTCATTTTCCTCTTATGTATTTTGTTGGCTAGTAGAGGGTTTATTTTGATTGAGCACTCCTTTCTTTACCGTAGCATATCCATTTCTCACTATGATATTTATTTGAACATCATCTATAGGATGCAAATATACTCTGTATTACTGCTCTAACTTTTCCTCAAAACCATTATTGTCCTCCTCTTGAGTAAACATACTATACTCTTACTTAGTGAGGTATATTTCAAAATCCAAATCACCAAAATGATGAATATGACCCTCAATAGACTCAGCCTCTCCTTTATATCCAACATAATTCTCACGGAAATGTCTCCTTATCTGCTCATCCTCTTGATTTCTAGGATTCCTCTTATCTCTCGGTCTAACTTGTGGAGGTGGGGGAGGGTCGGCCTTCTAAATTTTGGGTTTCTTATTTGAGGCTCATTATGTTCCATGTTTAATGGTTTATTATTCACAGTCATCCTATCCATCATTCTCTCCATTGTATTCATAATCATTTCAAGCTTATCATCATTAGGAGAAGAGGCAGCAGAAGTAGAAGGCACGGTTTCTTTTCTAGATTCCATTCTATCTGTTTCTACCCTCTCCTTTATCTTTCCACTTGCCATCATACCAGCCTCCACTTCTAAATCATATTGGAACATAACATGAATACTTAATGATTTTCTTTCTCTCAATAATAATGCAAATTCACTGTCAAAGGAATTTGCATAATGGAGTTTTGTAGCACCTACTAATGGTTGAATTTATTTTGGCATTCTGTAATAAAAAATTGCAAACCTCCCGTTAAAACTAGACATGGTTTCATCCTTATTTTTATTCAGGGAATAAAACTCCGAAAGAAATTGGTCCAATGAACTCCTCTCACCCCAAAAATTCAAAAAGATGGCAGAAAACACTCCCCACGTACAAGTGGCAGCATCCTCAAACCACTTCCAACTGTTGCAGGTGGCAACTTCTGTATATGTGTGGTCATGATTCCCCAAGAAAGTGGAATCAGACCAGGTGTATCATTAAATGAAAACTGGCCCAGAATACCTAGGCATCTCTATAAAATTTCCAATTGAAGAGAGTTGAGGCTGCTCATTCTAGAGGGGCGATCATTCAGGGTGAATGAATTTACTCAGGATAAATTCAATGGAGGGGATTACTGAAGTGTGTTTGAGGGGTTAACTGCTGAGAATGAACTAGTTGTAGCTTCTAAGATAAAGTTCATACCGCTGAGATCATATTTTGATTACTGAGGTAATTGGACCAGTCAGGTGACAGAGGTCTTACAGTTGCATTCTCCACCCAGTTCTCATCCAAGAAGACCAGGAACAAGCTCGGGTGTCCAGAGGAAGTGTTGTCTGAGTGCTCTCCAGGAGTTTGGTTGGGAGGAACAACCTCCTTAAGTTGTTGTCGTCTTGTCCTCAACGGGTTCTATTTTATTTGTTTACTGTCTTCAGTTAAATATATCTTAGTTTTTCTACTACATGCATGTTAGTATTTTAGGGTTTATGAAGGAAGAATGACTGAGTAATGTTGGATTCAGTAAAATTATAGATTATATTAGAAATAGAAATGATTATGTGAAAAGTGAAACATGCAGAATTAAAATTCCAAAGCTGTATTTTTCCACACCTGACTCAAGTCGTACTCTAGTACAGCTGGATTGCTTAGGTGAATGAAATGATTCTTTTATTTGAATGAGAACAGTAATTAGATTTTACTTCTTTTGTTTATGAAACTTACTAAAAAAATAGTGCTGAGTATTGTTTGTATTTATTTACTTCAGCTAACTAAATAAAATAAAAAAAGTATGAAAGAGAACAGTAAATATTATTATTATAAAAGTAATTCCAGTATTAGTATTCTGATAAAATATAGATATTATAGTTTAACATAAGTAAAGTAAGTAGATTAGCATCAAACATATAACTGTAAGTCATATCATCATCCATTATCCTATTTTTTTTAAACAGAGTTAAGAATACTGTAAGTAGAAACAAGGACATTATAAAACTGTAGGGTTATACAATAATTTAAACCTTAAAAAGTCGAGTTCCAGAATTAAATAATATCTCATAAACAACGCTTTAAAATTCATTATAATACAGAGAATTAATAAAGACATTACACATGTAAATTATGGACAAATAAACCAGTAATAGTTAACCATTTTCAAATATAAAATCCTTATTCAAGGATAGGCTTATAGACTGTAGAGTGGTAGGGTCGAAACCCAAGCCTTCTATTAAAACCGAATATGCACAAAAGTATTTTATATTAAAACTGTAACAAGATACATTATTGACAGGAAAAGTAAAACCCAGCTCACTTTACAACCCGACTATTTCCACAGTCTTCGTTTTACTAAGTTCAATGAAAAAAGAAAAATTGAAGTAACACTTGACAAAGGTCGTTAAGCATCTTTGAGCTCAGAGTTGGGCTCTTTTTAAATAATAAACAAAATAATTTACATTGCTTAATCCATAAGGCTAAAACTTCATATCAAAACCACATTTGCATCACGGCTTCAAGAGCCTGTGTTACCCAGCAAAGTATCGCGAGGGTTTTAATTAAAACATGGATATACTTTAACAAACTAAAAATAATAACCAACAGAGAACCGAGCCATGTATCCACCCATAGGAACCACTTCCAACAACCCAAACCGCTTGCAGGGAGAACCCTCGATGGGACCGGGGCTTACCAGATGGAAGCCCATGAAAATAACTGGTGCACGAGCTTGCTTTTCCACCCATAGCCTGGAGCTGGTAGCAGGAGCCTGCAAAAACAATTTTAAAACAACATTTAAACTCTATTACATAAAATGGTAAAAACCCTAATAATGTAAATCGATTGTAAAGAGGAAATGAGTAAGGTAAATTTTTACCTGTGAACTGAAAGTTGAAGCCAAGAAGAAATGGCCACACCAGCTCGATAGCACTGAATTGAGAAGCAAGAAACCCTTAAATCCAAGTATGCGACAAAGATAGGAAGGAGACAGACTCAAGTCCACAATGCAAAAGAAATGGACGAGCAGTTACAAGAGTAAGGCCATTACAGGCTTCGAGCCACTTGAAGAAACCATCAATCACTTTCACAGTGTATTCTTCACTTACAGGAGAACTCAAACCATAAACCACGATACCAAGATTCACATTACAGTATTGCTGACTAAAATGCCCAACTATCAAGGAGGTTGTAGGCCTCTCAAGGATGCAAATCTCACAACTCGTCCAGTAAGGGGGAAAACCCTCAGATCAAAAATGCAAAGGAGTAGTGGTACAGCATTATAATTCAACCAACGTATGGAGGAGGCCCTGTCCACGTGCCCTTCCAAAAATCTCAACAAGTGTGGGTCGAGTTCTAATGTCAGCGCTGCACAAAAAATTTTAAAACTTATCATTGTCAATAACTTTTAATGTATGATTTCTAATAATATCAATCATGCCATCGAATATATTATGCCATGGAAACTAGTGTAGTATTGGATTAAAAACTTATAAGGTTTGTTTGCCATCGTTTTGACTACAATATAGTAGTTGATAGGTAGGTAATACTACCTTTGGATATAAGTTAAGTTAATTGTTATAGCTTAATATTGTTAGATTATAAATCAACATAGTATTATAACATTGAAATAATAATTGTATCATGGTTATAAATTGAATACTATGAACACAACTTGTTTACTAGATGTTCCAAGAAGATATTCATACTTGCAAACAAATCTAACAAGTTTGGTATTGTTTTACAAATAGTAAAAGAAAATAGGGTATACATATGATTTAGTTATGACTGTTTATAAATTGGAAAAGTCTTAAACTTCTCCACATAAAATCTTGATGCTGATAAATGAGGGAGTCTTCAAGAAGACTGAAGACTAACTTTATTTAGAGAGTTTCTCTTAAGAAGCTAATCACTCATTGTAAACTTTACAATCTAAAAACATAGGAACATGTTCATGCATAAAGAGAAGTACACTTGAGTATTGAAGTAAAAATAGCTGCAAGATCACTAATCAGTCGAAGTAAACATGAACCAAGACCATGAGCTATATGCTCACTATGGAAATCTATAAATGACCATGTACTATAAATTTGTAAAATATAATCATCATACGACTAAAGGAACCTTGGTAAGAACTTATTCTTTTAAAAACATTGATTATGTTATGATGAAAGGTCATTATGGCCTTAGTTATAAATACTGTCATAGATTCAGAACAATGAAAGAAAATTTACTTTACCTCTTCAAAGACTTGCAGCTTAAATAATCTTTTCTTATACTAGCATCTTAACATGCTAGGAAAGTACTTTTCTCGATGTAATTTAAAATAAACACCTACATGATCTTACGCTTACCTGCTAAACCTGTAAGAACTAGCAGTCCATTTGAGTTAGAAAAACGCTAAGTAAGCCCCGATCTCAAACAAGATTTCTCACCTACTTGACAAAAGTAAATCATCAGTATATCTAGTAGCAACTAAATGCAAGTCCTCTTTCTAACTCAATTGAAAATTAAAGTTGTTAAGTCAATAATAAAATTAACACAGGTGTTTAAGATTTCATCCTTCATGTTCAGATTTCTTTTATTGAAACAAACCCTTAAATTTTGTTAAACTGTTTCATTTTCCACTAACTACTAGCAGTTACTAAGCTGGGACTTAAGACATTTTATGTCATTTTAAAAATTTTAAATTTTTATGAAATTTTGGGTTATTACATGTGGTATCAGAGCACAAGGTTCAAATGCTAGGCCTTAATGAAGCTCAACTTGCTTATATGGAACAGTAAATTTAAATCATTATGTTGATGTTGTTTTCTTTGAATGATACACACAGAGAAATTTGTTTCTGAGTTAATGACAGGTATGGAAAGATTGGAAGAATATGCAGAAGAGGAATCTCCTTACACTGAACAAGATAATCTATAAAAAGAACCTATACAAGAAGATATAACCAATAATTCTTTCGAACTACTACAAATAGTTAAATAATTAAAATCAGAAATGGCCCTCAGTTAAGAAAGAAAATGAAAGGATTCTAAGAGCTCAGGAGGAGCTGAATCAGATCTTAATAGAAAGATTTCATATTGAAGGAAAGGGTAAAAGAGCTGATTATGAAGATATACGTTATCAACATAAGTACAAAAAGACTAAACAGATTAAAAATGAAAGTAGCGCATCTTCCGAAGTATATGGTGATCAACATAACTCTCATTATACTAGTGACAGTAGTGAGTATAACCACCATACTAGGAAAATAAAATATAAACCTTATGAAGAAATCTCTGGGGAGTTCAAGAAGATCAAGCCGCCAACATTTAATGGAGAAACTGAAAAAGGGGAGAAAGCAGAATCCTTGCTATCGAGGATGAAGAAGTACTTCCAAATTTATAACTATTCTAATCAACTGAAGGCCAGGATGGCTATTTATAATCTTACAGGGAAAGCTGATATATGGTGGCAAGACTTAAAAAGAGTGAAAGGTATAAGAGAGAAAAACATAAATTGGAGCACATTCAAGAAATACTTCAAAAAGAAATTTTTATCTGAATAGTAACCAATGAAGAAAACCTAAACAACATAGATAAATTAAAATTGGAGGATATACCAGTTCTAAAGGAATATTCAGATGTATTTCCGAAATAAATTCCAGGACTGCCTCCAAAGCGGGAATTAGATTTTACCATTGAGCTGGTACCTAGTACAGTGCCCAGCTCAAAATCCCCTTATCGGATGAATATACTCGAATTAAATGAACTTAAGTCACAGTTAAAAGAACTTATTGATAAGAATTACATTAGACCTAGTGTGTCTCCCTGGGGGGAACCTGTCATCTTTGTTAAGAAAAAGGACAGAACTCTACGACTATGCATAGATTATCGCCAATTAAATAAGATGATTATCAAGAACAGATACCCGTTACCTCACATAGATGATCTGTTTGATCAACTACATGGAGCCACGGTGTTTTCAAAGATTGACTTACAGTCTGGATATCACCAAGTCAAAATTAAAGATGAAGACATCTTTAAAACAACTTTTAGGACTCGATATGGACATTGTGAGTTTGTCGTTATGCCACTCGGCCTTACTAACGCTCCAGCTGTTTTTATGTGTCTAATGAATAATGTAATGCACAAATATCTGGATAAATTTGTGGTCGTATTTATCGACAACATATTAATTTATTTGAAATCTGAAGAAGAACATAAAGAACACTTAAAAAATTTCTTGCAAGAGTTACGAGAACATCAACCTTTTACGAAATTTAGTAAATGCAACTTCTTTAAAGATAAAATCTAGTACTTAGGTCATGTGGTGACTAAAGAAGGAATTTCGGTGGATCCCGAAAAGATAAAGGAAATCAAAGATTGGCCAGTCCCAAAATATGTAACTGATGTCCGATCATTCATGGGGATTACCAGTTATTACCGGAGGTTCATCGAAGGGTTTTCGAGAATCACAAATATGATAACCTATTTGCAGAAAAAGGGAAATAAATTTGATTGGAATCAAAAGTGCGAAGATAGTTTTAAAAAGTCTAAAACCTTATTAATTAGCACACCAATTTTAAGAATTGCTGACCCTAATAAAGATTTTATAGTATGTACTGATGCCTGCAATCACAGTTTAGGTGGAGTATTGATTCAGGAAGGACATGTCATTGCTTATGAGTCTAGGAAATTAAAAATTCATGAAAATAATTATGTGACCTATGACTTGGAATTAGTTGTTGTCATACATGCTTTAAAGATGTGGTGTCATCATCTAATTGAAAGAAAGTTTCTCTTAATGATGGATAATAAGGGATTAAAATATCTATTAGATCAACCTAACCTGAATGCTAGGCAAGCTAGGTGGCTAGCTTTTCTAAGTGAATATGATTTCGAAATTCAACACATCAAAGGGAAGGAGAACAAAGTTGCAGATGCATTAAGTAGAAATGCAAAGCTGAATTTTACAGCAGCTATCAGCACTTATACAATAGATCTGGAAGAACAGCTTAAAGCGGGAATAGAACAAGATGAAAATTACCTAAAGTTACAAACAAAAGCAAAAGAAAATCTAATAGAAAGTCTAAGTACAAGGTACAACTTGAATGAAAAAGGATTATTACTGTATAAAGACATAATATATGTACCTAAGATTAAGTTATTAATTTTAGACGAAATTCATAAAACTCCTTATTTAGGGCATCCGGGTTATCATAAAACTATAACCATGCTAAGAAAATATTATTTCTAGCCAAACATGAAGACTGAACTGGCATAATATATTGCTAGATGCTTTGAATGTCAACAAGTAAAAACTGAACATCAACATACAACGGGGCTACTTCAGCCTTTGCCTATCCCTAGCTGTAAATGGGAGATAATTAGTCTTGATTTTGTTACTGGACTACCTAAAAATCAGAACTTAAATGACTCCATAATGGTAGTGGTTGACAAATTGAGTAAAGTAGCCCATTTTATACCTGTAAAAACCACTTATAAAGCTGCAAATATAGCTGATATTTTATTAAAACAAATTTTTCGATTGCATGGAATACCGAAGGTCATAATTTTAGACCAAGACCCTAAATTTACAGGTAACTTTTGGAGATCTTTGTTTAAAGGATTAAATACCATGTTAAATTTTAGTACCTCTTTCCATCCTCAAACTGATGGACAGACTGAAAGAGTAATTCAGGTACTAGAAGATCTACTTAGAATGTATGTAAAGGAGTAGCCAGGTAAATGGGAAGATTATTTACACCTAGTAGAATTTGCTTACAATAATAATTATCAAGCTTCAACTAGGTATAGTCCTTTCGAAATCCTGTATGGAAGGAAATGTAACACTCCGATCTCTTGGAGTAATCCAGTGGACAGGTTAGTATTAGGACCTAAATTATGGGAAGAAATGGAAGTAATTGTAAAGCAGGTACAAGGTAATCTGAAAATTATGCAAGATCGACATAAAAGTCAAGCAGACCTTAAACGAACTCCAAAGGAGCTCCAGGTAAGTGAAAATGTTTTCATTAAGGTGAGACCCAAAAAGAGTTCTCTAAGGTTGGGTAGTTGTGCCAAACTAGCACCTCGATATTGTGGTCCTTTTGAAATACTATCCAGGATCGGACAGGTAGCCTATCAGTTAGCTTTACCACCGAATTTAAGAGTTCACAATGTTTTTCACATTCATGTATTAAAGAAATATGTGCATGATGCTACTCATGTTATTAATTGGAATGATGTACAGGTGGAACCCGAAGGATATTTTCTGGTGGAACCGGACTGTATCCTCGAGCGGAGGGAGATCTCACTTTGAAACCGCACCATTGGTCAAGTGAAGGTGTAATGGAAGCACCTTAGTCAAGAGGAAGCCACCTGGGAATTGGAAAGTCATATGCGGGATGCATATCCAATTCTATTTTAGGGGAACTCTAAGGAAGAGGAATAAATAACATCGAGGACGAGATTTGACAGTAGGGATGCTGAAAATGACCGGTTCGAGGGTTTCTGCCATGGATTGCAATGTTTTTCCTCCTTCTCTGTAATTTTCTTGTGAAAATCATTTTGGACCGTAAATCTTCTCTCGATATTCATTCCGCACCGTCGATATATGGTATGCAGAATGCAGAATATGGGCTGACAGCCTTTCTAAGGTTTAATTTTGCATTTTCCCTCCTCTGCATCATCCTTTTCATCGCTTTGTTTTCCGCACCATCGATATGCATCAAATCTATTTTCAGTTGTTGATCTGAGGTCTGCAGAAAACCAAAAATCCCTTCAAAATTCTGTCTTTTTCGGCTTCTAGCATTCAAATTTACCTTTAATTTCGGGATCAATATGGATCGTTGATCTAGATGCGGATGGTTTCTGGACCATAGATTTGGTGGATATCATAAATAAGAACTTCATCTTTTCAATACCAAAACCTTTGTCTTTCCGGTTTCCGGTATCCACCCCTCTTCTTTCTTTCTACATCGTTGATATACAAGGATTATTTTCTGAATGTAGATCTGGAAGATATCGTCAATCAGAACTTCATAACCAAAACCTTTGTCTTTCCACTTTTCGATCCCAGATAGCGGAAATAAAAAATCGGGACTTTAACTTTCCAGGACCAAACTTGTCTTTTCCTTATTCCGACTTTTACTACCGCGCTTTGTAGCCATTGATTTGCCTTGGAGCCATTATTTACCATCTAATCTAGATTGCATGAGGCATAAGTCATATTTAACACTTTTGTAACCAAACCTTACCCCGTTCCAGACTTCAACTCCCAATTTTCCTTGTCTGGAAATGATTCCTGGCCTTTGATCTTTTCCACGGCCCATCCAGACCGTCCATCTCCTGTTATTATTCAACTAAGGGTGGATCTCTTCATTCATAATCATTTACAAAGTCAAAAATCAGAATTTCTTATGTATTTGGTCATTCCGGATCTGAAAATGTCCTTTCAAACACTTGCAAACCTTCATTAACATTCTTTTAAGGTTCTATGATGTGAAAATTTGCATACCTCATTCATAATTATTGGCCAAACCCCTTGCCAATTACTTAGCCTAGAAATGGTTCTAACATTAGGTTTATATATAATACATAGTATTAATATAAGACGTTTTTTATATAAAAATATTTTATAGTGAAGAATTAAATTATATATAATATAATAATATTAACAAATTAATAGAAAATCAAATTCACATGGAGGGAAAGAAAATTTGGGGGGGATTTTCGCAACAGAGTTTTAGAACTCATCTTCCCAAGTGTAAGGATTCAATTCATTAGTTATAAACTCCCAATCCTTAAGACCATTAGCCTTCGTGGCCAGTATTGTTGGACACACCAAACACACTAATAGGGGGGGTGAATTAGTGTGTGTACCTTTTATTACTTTTCAAAACTTGATTATCAACAACTTACAAAGTAAAACATTCATTATTACATTATCAACATTTACATTTCATAAGAATATCATCCTCACATTCTCATCACATAAGAAGCATACACAATATGCAATGTTTATACATGGAAACTCAAGTACTTGTGGGGGGGGATGACAAAATATGTTGTTAATAATATATATATTACATTCAATCTATTTACCAGCACCAACTGGAAGGAATCTCCAACTCCCTAATTTTCTAGCATCAAATAGAAGGAGGCTCTAACCCCCTATTTTATCAGCTCCAACTTAAAGAAGGATACAACCCCCTAAGGTCATAGGATCCAACCTATAGAGAGGAATCCAATCCTCTATGAGAACCAACTCGCAATTCTTAGGCACCAACTTGAAGGAGACTAAAATATCATATCCTTGCCCTGTTCGGTGGCCTTGATATGAATAAAGGAAACAATTTGTAATGATCATTGTATCATTGTCTATGTTCTTATATCACTTTCCATGTAACACTGTCTCTTTCAATTTGTATCACTGTATCACTACCTTTTTCAACTTATCACAATCACTACCTCTATCACAATGCCCTAATAATTGTATATCTATCTAAATTCCACAATCACTTCCTCTGTCACAATTCCATTGTCAATGTCATAATGCCACAATGACTGTCACGCTACCTCAATATCTGTCACACTTTATAACCCTGTACATTCCTCAAGTATATACCCAGAAACAATAATCCATCAATTTCATTTGGATCGTCAACTATTCCATCATATACATTTCCAAAACATTGAGCATTCCAAGAGATGATCCATATGCCACAACATAACCATGGACTATGCCAAGATAATCACTATGATATATGCCAATACCATCATACAATATGCCAAGATAATAACCATGATCTATAAAAACAAATCAACAAGATATATTCCATGATCATCATAAATTATGCACCAACATCTATGCTAATATCACCATCAAGTATGCTAAGAGATAAGCACAAGAACAAGTGCAAACTTCATACCTTTTCAAGACAACAAGATGGACCCTAGTCCATGAGAGGCATGACCATCACAAGAGAGATACATGTACAAGAAACATACCATATATATGCAAATAAAACCATCATCATATCCTCCATAAAATATATAATGACTTCAAAAGAGATATACCAAGAGAGAGGCTCACATACCAATATCCAATATGAGCTCTATCCATGAAAGACATGTGACATCACAAGAGAAACCCACAAGAATGAACCATACCTTTTCCACAATTAAAAGATGAAGAGGCAATATATAAACCCAAAGATTATCTATATAGATTCATCACATATCCCTTGTAACCATTTTTCCAACGAGCCAAGAATTTTGTAATTCTGATATTGTATGAGAAAGTTATGCCATTTTTTGCGAATCCCCTCAATCCTCAAAGATGCACAGAAATTGCTCCTCCAAAAAATTTCACACTTTCTCTCCAAATATGCACAATAGAAATATAGACTTGATTGATGATAAAATTAAATTTTTGTCCTTCTATTTATACACTTCATCATGATCTAGTATCTTCTTTTAGTGTCTCCTTAAACTCATCCTTAATTTGTGGGTCTCCATATTTTAAGGGGGTCTCAAGGGTTAGTACCCTATATCAAGGATCCATTAGGATACTACATGCAAAAAATTCAATATCAATTTGTATCTTCTCCAAAGAGGGACCTAGGGATTTACCACATCATCATACTTGGTGGAAACACCATTATTTCTTGCAGGGATCCTTGCCACTTCAAGTGGTCTAATGGGCCAAAGTACCAAAAATTTTGGAGCCACGTGTACCAAGCATTATTATTTTGGGGATACTTCAAGATTCACACAAACTTGATTCTGACCAACTTTTGGGAATATTTAGGTGCTCTACCATGGATCATGTAACTCTAAAATCATGGAAAATTGGACCAAACACCATTATTTATGGGTTTCTTCATTTTTTATTTCAACATTTCCTTGTGGACCAATCCTTATTACTTCAGACTATTTCTCATGGTCATATGGACCAATCCTCTTGGTCATGTGGACCCAACACTACTACTTTAGTAATTTATTTACATTTCTTACTGACATTGCTTAGGAACACCTTTACACACTTCTTATCATCATGGTCATGTGACCCATCATCATTTATTTGGGAAATTCTTCACACTTCTGCAGGATACTTTAGGGACTCATTTACGCTCCACATAATCATGATAATTAGGGGATTCTCTAGGGGATTTGTACCACTTATGTATAACTCAAAGTGTCTTCCAATGAGGGGTATGCACAATCGCTACGCCATAAGGGGTCCACTTTGGATTTATATACACTTGTGATCAAGGAATTCCTTAGCTTCTGTTTGTGTCAGAAATTGTTACTAATGCTAGGGTAACAAGCCAACACACACTCAAGAGTAAAAATCAATAAATAAAACAAAGTTTAGGGTTTTTGATATGATTTGAATGGTTGTAAGCTTCAAGATCATGCAGGGAATACATTCAGAGTAAAAGCAACAACTAAATCATAGACATAAATTGATAAAGATGCCCAACATATCACAAAAATCCAACAAAGAGACTATGCTGTGGTTCATACATTAAAAGATAAGCATTACCAGAAAAACACATTAACTAGCAATGAATTTACCATTTAAGAAGCAAAACATGCTCAATAACAAAGCCAACATAGACAAAATGTGGGGGAAAGAGCCATATATCACATTATTTCATCAGTAAATGCATATGAGAGTTACAGTACCTATCTCTGAACAAGTCTGAAAGTACAAGTAGCTAGCAGACCTCCTGATGCTCCCAAAAATCAAAACCCTAACAATGTCTTGCTAACTCCTCTAAATAGACATCATCTACAAAATCAGTTAGGTTTCTCCTCCTAACTGCCTCCATCGAATCCCTAAGCTAGGTAAAGTAAACAGTGACATTTTACAAAATTACATGATTGCTAAAAATAGCAAATGCTTAACAAAAGTGTTTATAAAAAATAACCACTAACTAATAACTGCTTCATATCTTCTTCGCTACCTCTACAAGGAGATCAATGCCATCTAGCCTTTGAGGTTGTCTTTTGGTCTTCTTTTTCTCTTGCTCTAGCTTGATCATCTTTTGGGTGAGCTTCATGTTCTCTTGCTGCAGGTTCTTTATCGTGCTTTCTAATTCTGAACAGTGTTTGTCAGTCATCCTTTTTATTTTAAGAACCTCCTTGGACACCTCTGCTATCTCTTGGAAATGACTTTTAACATCCAGCAGTTCTCCTACAAGCCCTTTATTAACTCTTATTAAACCATCATTAACCTGCTATAAGTGCTTCACGTATTTCTTATACTGCTGAGTATTTTCCTTATCAGAACTGGGTATGTCTGGTATAATTTCCTCTTTCATTAATAAGTCTGTGTAATCTGCAGAAACACCAGGGTCCTCCAAAATGTCTGCTTCTCTGAGCATCTGTTCATCTTCCTCCTCCCACTCTTGACTTTCAATGGGACACATTTTAGCTTCCTCATCTTGTTGCTGTTTTAAAATTTTATTCTTTATCTCCAGCACTATTTCAGACAGTTCAGACCTAGGCTGTTCAAATTTTCTTACTGACTGTGATATCTTTGTCTTTTCAGACTGAGAAGAAGAAGAGGATTTTACCATTGATTTTCCCTTACTTTTGCTGCCCTATTTATCAATTTTTGCTTCTTCACTAGATGAAGAATCAATCACAACAGCTTCTTGTCTAGCATTCAACTTGGGATTAAGTAATTTTTTCATATTCCACCTGAGTTTATTAGTTGGCCTAGTTTTAGGCCTTGTGTATGGAACTGCAGTCCTTTTCTTCTTATTTGGTTTAGCTGTTTTGCATTCTGAACTAAGGAATTCTCCACAGGCTTCGACACTTAACCCTACTTCATTAATTGGCTGCTCATCCTCTAATAAGTACCCTTCATCTTCAGACAATATAGTGAGGGGGCTTCTTTGTTTAGCTTGCATTTCATCCTCAAGTACAGCATCTTTCTCTTCCTCAATAATCTTGGCTTCTTCAGAATGTGCTGCTGGTGGCAATTGCAAACTAGGCTGCACTTTTTCTCCTGCAAACAATGAGTACTTGCTTTTAGGGCAATCTGAAGACATTTTGAACTGACTGACATCCTTTACCTGCTCGGCTACCTTCTTAGCCTTAATATTATCTCTATCTGTAGGTTTGACTGTGTGTCCTAAATTTTTCATCATCACTTTCCCCTTATCAGTCTGTTTCTTGGGTTGCTGGTCTTCTTGCTGTGGATGAACATCTGACCAGAATAAAAAGAAGTCCCATGACCTACCCTCATGTTGCAACACTGTGGTGATGATCAGTTTGATCATACCATGATGAAAAAGAGATTGCGAGGTATGATCTTCATGTTGCTTCATCCTGCTGGACATCTTCTGCAGGCTCCTCAAAAAGAAGAAGTGCAGGTTCATCTTAGAGACTCCTACTATGTGTTGCAGGAACCTAAAATGATATTTAAATACAAATGAATATCTTCCCTCACAGGTCACATAACTTTGAAGTATCCTTATGGGCTCAATCCACTCTTTCCTGAAATTTTGAATGAGAATACCCTTGTACTAGTCAAGAGTCACATTAGGCAACAGGTACCTTTGTGGTTCAAATTCAAATGGCATCTTTTTTAACCAATTTTCACCTTCATTACTAATCTCAGTAGCCTCTGCAATTAATTCCACAGTCAGCTTGAATTTTAAAGCATCCATCATAACCATATCATGTTTAAGTCCTTGAGCAAACTTGAAAGACACCTGAGCATTGTAGCCATCTATCTTCCTGAAAAACTTGAGCCAACCTGCTTGCTGGAACAATTCTGCACACTCAGGAAGCTTCTCAATCCAAGTTAAGTCAGTGGGCTCAGCCCTGTTGACCTTACCACTTTTCCCACTCTTGTCCATCTTCTTCTTTCAGTAGCTGGACTCAGTCTGATTTTAGGTTTCAACTTTGATCTCCTTTACAATCTGCAATACACTCCTGGACAGGCCTGTTGGTTTAAAACTTCCCAACAGAAGATCAAATTCACCCGACCTTAGGCTTCAATGTTTCTTTGTTACAACAGTACAAATTAGGTCTAAATATAGGTAGACTATGAGAATAGATCAGTTCATGAATAAAACAGTCATAAGAGCACAAAAACACTGCTCATTCTTCAAAAATGCACCATCAAACATAATGTCAAATTGTTTCAGACTATATGCCATCCAAGCTCTTCATTTTAGGGTTAAGGAAACAAGCAGTAGAATATGCACTCAGATATGACCTCCTCCTTTAGCACAAACTGATTCAAAATATAGAAAACAGCACTTTGATTAACTACAGTGTCCAAGGTGTTCAATATAATTGAAGACTGTTAGTGAAAATGGCTGTTCTATTTCAGTCTTGCACTCCTATTTCTGTGTATCAAACAGCCTTGATCTTCAAACCCTAAAACTCTCACTGCTTCAGATTTTGCAAGAGTAAAATCAATCACAGGCTTGTTAGATAGACTGGAGACTGATAGTGTGAGAAGAGAGAAAAACACCACTGTCTGCAATATATTCACCTTCACCAAAAACTGCCATCAAAACCTGTATATGAAAGTCAACATGTTCTCCAAGCAATTGATATTGCTCTCCAAGCAATTGATTTTTCACATTATAACAACTATCACCAGCTTCCACCAGCTTCTCAAGCAGACTGAACACTTTCACATTAAAAGATGAGCATAACAAATCAGTCTATAAATTCCCTCAATGCTATTTCCTGTAGATTCTGGTTCACATTGGTATTAGGTCTGAGAAGAATCCATTCAATGCTCATTATAACCAATATGCATCACTATTAGAGTTTTTTGGGATGTATTGGAGAGCAAATCATAAACAATCTTCGTTCAAACAGTCATTGAAATTTCACAGGCTGAATGCTTTAAGTTTGCTGCTCTGTTCATGAAAATTCCTCAAAATAGCTTCAGACAGCTATTTCTATGGCAAAGGGTTCATTTTATGACCTATTTTTTCATCTCCAGCAACCAATTTCTCCAAATAATCGTGCAGCGAGAAAAACCCAAATTTTTCAATTATAAGGGTTTGTATTAAAATACCTGTCAACTTTCCAACTGCCACGACTTATACCTTCGTTTTGGGCTATAAACGGTTTCTCCTTATGCGTACAGGTGTCTTCAAATGGTTTCCTTGACTGCAGGTAAGTGAATTATGAAGCCCTAATCTTCGTTGTCTTCTATAACACTGTCTCTTCTCCAGAGCAACACAATCCACCTTCTTAGCGATTTGATATGCTTCACGAGCACTCCTCTCCTATGATAATGCGTGTAGCAAGAGAACTTTGCCAGCTTGGACCGAGATTCACGTATATCTGTCCAACTGATTCCGCATTAGAAGCAATGATGAACCTGATTTGTTTCATGACTGATAACCACCTGAAAACCTGTTTGAACTGCAGCATACACATGCTAGACAACTCACCAAATGTAATTAGTCACTTCCAGATGAAAATCTGCATAAAAATCGAAAAAACAAAGGGCCGCGATATTCTTGTAGCGCGCCCTTTGTTAAATTTTCATCCAGCTCTACAAGAATAACTTCCATGCCAAATTTTCGTTGTTTTTCAATTTTCTGCTAATTTGTCGGAGGTTTAAAAAGTTGCTAGGCTAAGAATCAAGTCTAACTAATCTATAAATACACATTAATGAATCAATTTTTTGATAATATGACTTTCTTTAACCCCTTTTAAAAATGCAAAAGACCACAAATCAAATAAAACCTATAAAAATATGCCCAAAAACTATCAAATCATCAAGAGAACTCCTGAAGAAGATCAAGACTAAAACTTAAAACAAAAGCTTAATGAGAAACAAACCAAAAATTTAAGAAGTCAAGCCAAAATTGGATAGAAAAATTACTAACTT
>LPNX011074407.1:117207-160753 GCA_001517045.1 Pseudotsuga menziesii | reverse complement strand
AACCTGTGTTTTACCTTAGCTCTGTACAGCTGAGCTTCTTTGTCCACCTTCTCTCTATGCTGCTGTAGCTCTATCATTTCAAAGATCCTCCTTTGCATGTTATCCGGTTCCTCTTGAGAGTTTTGGAGGATTTTCATCACTGGAATCCCCAACTGAACAGGGAATACAGCCTCTATGCCATATACTAGCTGAAAAGGAGAAGTACCAATGGCCTGCTTTACTGTAATCCTGTCTGCCCACAATGCATACTTCAGCATTGAATCCCAAGACCTTTTATTATGCTTCAGCAATTTCTTGATACTTTGAATGACATTCTTGTTAGATGATTCAGCCTGGCCATTCCCCTGAGGATAATAGGGAGTTGAGTGTTTCAAAATAATGTCATTTTTCTCACAGAAAGCCACCATTGCCTTGGATTTGAATGCTTTGGCATTATCAGTTATTAATCTGTGTAGACAGCCAAATCTACTCAGGATATTGTCTTCAATGAACTCCATAATCACCTTATCTGTAGCATTCCTTGTAGGAATGGCTTCCACCCATTTTGTGAAGAAATCTATGGCAGTCAGAATCCAATGATGTTGTCCTGAAGATGCTGGATTTATCTCTTCAATAAGATCCAGACCCCATTGCTGAAAAGGGGCATTGACTGCAATAGGCTTCAATGGCAAGGATAATAATTTCTGTTTACCTGCAAATTTTTGACAGGGTATGCAAGCTCTTACCTGCTGGTAAACATCTGAAAAGAGGGAGGGCCAATAGTATCCAGCTCTCAAAATTTTGTAAGCTATGGCTTTCCAATATTTATGCCCCCCACAGGCTCCTTCATGAGATTCTGAAATTACTTCCCTTATTTCAACTTGATCCAAGCACCTTAACAAGATACCTCCTGGGTCTTTCCAAAATAATTGATCTTCCAACAAACAATACTTAGTAGCTTTTAGTTTCAGAGATCTGGTAGCCTTCTTATCTAAGTGTTATAGGCATTGCAAAAATAACAAGAAATAAACAATATCAGCATACCAATCTGAAGATGAATAAGAGTCCATGATCCTTTCTTTTTCAAGTGCTGCTTGCTTTTCTTCAGGTGCTGATTCTTCTGCCATAACATGTAATCCTAGTGCTTGACAATTTGAGTCAGCCAACAGTTTGGCCAATCCTTGTCCTTTGACCAGCTTAGTAGGTCTGATTTCCACCTCATATTCCATAATCTTGGCAATCCACTTTCCCCTCTTTCCTTCACTATCAGGCTGTGTCAGAATATCTTTCACTGCAGCATTTGGAACGAATGAAATAACCTTGGAATGTAAGATATAAATTCTGAAAAATTTTAAAGCCTTCACCAGAGCATAGGCTTGCTTTTCCAGAATGCTGTACTTCAGTTCAGAATCCCTGAGAGTTTTACTGAAAAAGGCAATGGGCTGCTCTAGTCCTTCCTTGTTTTTCTGAAGTAGGACAACTGCAATTGTATCTGCTGAAGCAAAAGAAAAAGTAAGGAATTCCTTGTTAAAATCAGGACTTACCAATACAGGTGCTTCAGTCAGAGCCACCTTGATTTTCTCGAATGATGCCTTTGCTTCAACAGTCCACCTGACTTCTTGGTCTTTCTTTAACATAGCTATGATTTGTTTTATGGTTTCAGCAAAACTAGGAATAAACCACCGTAGAAAATTTATCTTACCAATGAATGATTGCACATCCTTCTTACTCCTGGGAAAACTAATCTTCAGTATTGCTTGGACTCTCTCCGGATCAATTCTGATGCCATCAACAGACACTAAGTGACCCAACAATCTGCCCTCTTGAACAGCAAAATGAGATTTCTTGGGGTTTAAAGACAGTCCAAATTTTCTGCATTTCTGAAAAGTTTGCCTCAAATGTTTTAAGTGCTCATCATCAGACTGTGAGAACACAGTGATGTCATCTAAATAAATGACAACAAACTTATCTTTCTCACCTACAAATGCAATGTCCATTGCCCTCTGAAAGGTTTCCCCAGCATTCATCAGACCAAAGGGCATCTTATCTTACATAAAAGTCCCCCAGGGCATGGTAAAAACTGTCTTTTCTTTGTCATCAGGGTGCATGGCAATCTGATTGTACCCTGAAAATCCATCCACCATGGAAATCCTCTGTGCTCCTACTACCTACTGTAAGACCTGTTCAATCTTTGGCAGAGGATAGTTGTCTTTTAATGAAGATCTGTTAAGATTCCTGAAATCAACACAGAGTCTAATCTCCCCATTCTTTTTCCTGACAGGTACAAGATTTGCAACCCAGGAAGAGTACCTGAGAGGCACTATTATCTTCGCATCCAGCAACTTCTTTATTTCCTTTTCAATTACAGGAAATAAGGCTGGATTTATCCTTCTTAATTTCTATCGGAAAGGTTTGACATTGGGCTTCAAGGGAACCTTATGCTGAATGATTTCTGTGTCATAGGTTCTTAATTCTTCATAGGACCATGCAAATACATCCACATATTATTTCAAAAGCTTAATATATCTGCTCCTTTGCTCAGCTGTCAGAGATTTAGAAATTTTTACCATTCTTGGGTTTTCTGCAGTCCCAATATTGCAGTCCACTACATTGTCTTCTGAAGATTGGACTACTGGTTTAGAAGGTGTATCATCTTTGGTAAAAATTCTTTCTAAAGGAACTAAACCTTTAGGGATAAAGTTACTCTTCAACTCAATGATCTTATGGCCTGCTATCTCTTGTGTAGCAAACTCATTTTCAACAGACTCACATTCAGCAGACTCATCATTCTGTTCTTCTCCTTCATCCTCATCCTGATCAATTTGGGCATTAGTAAACTCATCTGTAAGCTCAAGAAATTTTTTGATTTCAATATCATCTTCAAATACCCTCCAGTGTTTCACATTGTCAGGTACACATGGTCTGTACCTTACCTCTATAGGATACCTTAGCTGAGTAGTTTTAGGAATTTTAAAATATGAGGCAGCCAAAGATAATGAGTCTGCAGTCTCATTGTGATTTCTTGGAATATGAGTGATATTGAATTCTATGAAATAATTATCAAGCATATCCCATACCTCATTTCTATAGACCTTCAACAAATCCTGCTTTACTTGATAATTGTTCTTCACCTGTCGAACAACCAACTCGGAGTCGCCATATGCAGTAATTTGCTGAATGCCTAAGTCTTTAGTAGCTTTCAGTCCTAGTATCAAAGCTTCATACTCAGCAGTATTGTTAGTGGTAACAAACTCCAGCTTATACATGAGTTTCACTGTCTCACCTCCAGGAGAAATGAGTAAGACTCCAGCTCCAGCTTCCTCTTTGCAGGAGGATCCATCAAAATATAATTCCCAGAGCTGATCTTCTTCTTCTCTACAATGTCTCACTGGTTTTTATTTTTCAACTTGTAAGAGGCCAACAGAATTATCTTCATCACTGAAATTCAACATGCAAGTCCCTAGATCTTTGTCAACAGCATATAGGGGATGATTAGTGGGGTTTTTGTCATCTGTGACAATGTAGGCAAACTGTAGTTCTCTGTAAAGTCTCCTATTTTCTCCACCAAAAACAGGAATGGTGGCATATGAGAGATCCATCTGTAAGGTTCCTCCAACCTTCTTTGCCCAAGACCTTGAAAGAAGCATACCAAACTTGGGTGTGATATCAGCTACAACAACATCCATTATGAAACTCTTCATGGGCAGCTGAGTAAGATTGACAACCATGTCTTTAATCACTCCTAGACACTTGACAGCTCGGGAATCAAAGGCATATAAGTCATGATAAGGTTTGGTAATACTGAGACCAAGGGCTTCCATCACAGCTTTAGGCATTAAGTAATGGGATGCTCCAGAGTCTAACAGGCAATTATGAATCATCTGGTCATGGACAGTCAAGGTAACATAGAAGGGAGGAGAAGCACTAGCTTCATTTTCTGTTTTCTCAGCTAAGGCAGATCCAATGAATATCTTTGGGCTTTCTTCTTGTAAATTTACAGTATCAGAAATAGGCTGACCACCAACAGCAGGCTGACCACTAGAAGAATTCATAACCTTTAAAACTGTTTGTTTATAAGATGGATTCTTTATAAGTTCAGTCAATGGAACATGAATTTTCAATTTTCCTAATTCAGTTTCCAAATTGAAATTCTGAGCTGACCTGTTTACCTCTTCAATTTCAGCATTCTTCTTGGAATTTTCTGCAGGCTGCTTCTTCTCTGTGACAGGATGAGCAACTTGTTTATCAGGAACATTTGTAGCTGGAACATTTGCAGCAGGTGCAGCAGCTTTCTTCTTGGGAGCTTGGACTACTTGTTTCGGACCAGATCTGAGATTAATAGTCTTCTTAATTCCATTCTGATTAGCAGCAGCATTTACAGCATTTTTCTCGAACTCCAAATCATCTTCAACTTCATACAAATCAGCATCATAATACTCAGAGTTCAGAAAATATTCTTCTGTTACGAAACCTCCAGACAAACCATCTCCAAAGTGGTTTATATCCTGATCTGTTTCAGTCTCCTCAAAGAGCAGTTGTTCATCAACCTCTTCTTCATCTGCTACATTGTTTTGAAGAGGTGGGGGTACTCTTTGATCTTCGTTCTCCCTCCTTTCCTACTGGATGTCATTATTCCTTCGCTCCCTTGGCATAAATCTTGGAGCAAACTGCCTCCTGAACTGATTTGGGTTATATGGATTTCTCTGAGCTTCTGGGGCAGCTTTGGTAGAATTCTTTTCAAGTTCTAATTTGTTCAGCTTGGCATTGAGAACCTTTACAAGTTTAGCCATTTCATCTATTTTGGCTTCAGCAGACTAAGGTGCAGCAGTTGTTGAAACAGCTTCCTTCTTTCCCTTTCTTTCATACTGCTGCTGAGGTGTTTCTTTTTTAAGCCTGTTAGAAGCCAGCAAATTAGACTCTACCTCCAATGCTGCATCTTGCATGTTCAGCAGAGTGATAGGTCTTCTTTCTCTGAGTAATAGTGAAAATTCATGGTCAAATGCATTTGCATAAGTTAGCTTGGCTGATGTTTCGGTAGGTTTGATCTCTGCTGGGATCCTACTATACATTTTGTTAAATCTTTTTGAGAAATCAGCAACAGTCTCATCCTTCTTTCTTCTGAGGGCACCAAACTCAGTGATATAATAGGTATGGTCCTTGGTGTCTCCCCACTGTCTCAGAAATAGGTCTTGGAGATCTTCAATTATGGTAATAGAGTTGGCAGGAAACTCTCTAAACCACTTCCTCACATCTCCATCCAGACTTTGCACAAATACCCTCATCCATACATCTTTAATTTCAATGTTATGATTATCTGCATAACTCGGGAAGGCTTCCCAATGTTCTTCTGCAGTTGTTTCACCTTGTCCATTGAATCTGGGCATGTACTTCTGATAATCTCCTCCAGGTAAGGCATGTAAAGGCTGGGGTAATACTAATGGGTCATACCTGGCTGCCACCATTCTATCCATCATATCCATAGGAGGATTCTGGGCTGCCATTGTGGACTAAGGTTTAGACTGAGGTTTTGAAGAGGAAAAAACTTGACTAGAACTTGCTTGAAAAGGTTTTTTTCCTGTTTCCAGCTGAAAGAGGGGTATTTTCCCAGGAGAAGCAGTCTTAGCTTTCAGAAAGGTTTCAGGATTGGTAAAAACTTGAAAAGTACTTTCAGGAATGGTAGGTTTTATCCAAGGTGATTCTTCAGCTGGGTCTAATGAATCACCCAACTGGTGAGGGTCACAAGAAGGTGGTAAATATTGGGACCTCCTGAGTTTTCTTATTGTTTTTATAATCTTTTCAGGGTCTGTCACACCCAGTAGCAAGGGAGATGTAGGTCTGCTCCTGGTTCCAATACCTCTAGAAGCCACTGTGACAACTTTTTTGGTGAAAATAGCCTTCAAAGATGCTGGTTCAAGTCCACCTCTCAAACCAGGAAAAATGATAAGTATCCCAGGGAAGATATGCTTCAGCTTCGTCCCCGGCAACGGCGCCAAAGATGTTTATGTCAGAAATTGTTACTAAGGCTAGGGTAACAAGCCAACACACACTCAAGAGTAAAACTCAATAAATAAAACAAAGTTTAGGTTTTTTTATATGATTTGAATGGTTGTAAGCTTCAAGATCATGCAGGGAATACATTCAGAGTAAAATCAACAACTAAATCATAGACATAAACTTATCAAGATGCCCAACATATCACAAAAATCCAACAAAGAGACTATGCTGTGGTTCATACATTAAAAGATAAGCATTACCAGAAAAACACATTAACTAGCAATGAATTTACCATTTAAGAAGCAAAACATGCTCAATAACAAAGCCAACATAGACAAAATGTGGGGGAAAGAGCCATATATCACATTATTTCATCAGTAAATGCATATGAGAGTTACAGTACCTATCTCTGAACAAGTCTGAAAGTACAAGCAGCTAGCAGACCTCTTGATGCTCCCAAAAATTAGAACCCTAACAATGTCTTTCTAACTCCTCTAAATAGACATCATCTACAAAATCAGTTAGGTTTCTCCTCCTAACTGCCTCCATCGAATCCCTAAGCTAGGTAAAGTAAACAGTGACTTTTTACAAAATTACATGATTGCTAAAAATAGCAAATGCTTAACAAAAGTGTTTATCAAAAATAACCACTAACTAATAACTGCTTCATATCTTCTTCACTGCCTCTACAAGGATATCAATGCCATCTAGTCTTTGAGGTTGTCTTTTGGTATTCTTTTTCTCCTGCTCTAGCTTGATCATCTTTTGGGTGAGCTTCCTGTTCTCTTGCTGCAGGTTCTTTATCGTGCTTTCTAATTCTGAACAGTGTTTGTCAGTCATCCTTTTTCTTTTAAGAACCTCCTTGGACACCTCTGCTAGCTCTTGGAAATGACTTTTAACATCCAGCAGTTCTCCTACAAGCCCTTTATTAACTCTTATTAAACCATCATTAACCTACTGTAAGTGCTTCATGTGTTTCTTATACTGCTGAGTATTTTCCTTATCAGAACTGGGTATGTCTGGTATAATTTCCTCTTTCATTAATAAGTCTGTGTAATCTGCAAAAACACCAGGGTCCTCCAAAATGCCTGCTTCTCTGAGTATATGTTCATCTTCCTCCTCCCACTCTTGACTTTCAATGGGACACATTTTAGCTTCCTCATCTTGTTGTTGTTTTAAAATTTTATTCTTTATCTCCAGCACTATTTCAGATAGTTCAGACCTAGGCTGTTCAAATTTTCTTACTGACTGTGATATCTTTGACTTTTCAGACTGAGAAGAAGAAGAGGATTTTACCATTGATTTTCCCTTACTTTTGCTGCCCTGTTTATCAATTTTTGCTGGTTCACTAGATGAAGAATCAATCACAACAGCTTCTTGTCTAGCATTCAACTTGGGATTAAGTAATTTTTTCATATTCCACCTGAGTTTATTAGTTGGCCTAGTTTTAGGCCTTGTGTATGGAACTGCAGTCCTTTTCTTCTTCTTTGGTTTAGCTGTTTTGCATTCTGAACTAAGGAATTCTCCACAGGCTTCGACACTTAACCCTACTTCATCAATTGGCTGCTCATCCTCTAATAAGTACCCTTCATCTTCAGACAATATAGTGAGGGGGCTTCTTTGTTTAGCTTGCATTTCATCCTCAAGTACAGCATCTTTCTCTTCATCAATAATCTTGGCTTCTTCAGAATGTGTTGCTGGTGGCAATTGCAAACTAGGCTACACTTTTTCTCCTGCAAACAATGAGTACTTGCTTTTAGGGAAATCTGAAGACATTTTGAACTGACTGACATCCTTTACCTGCTCGGCTACCTTCTTAGCCTTAATATTATCTGTATCTGCAGGTTTGACTGTGTGTCCTAACTTTTTCATCATCACTTTCCCCTTATCAGTCTGTTTCTTGGGTTGCTGGTCTTCTTGCTGTGGATGAACATCTGACCAGAATAAAAAGAAGTCCCATGACCTACCCTCATGTTGCAACACTGTGGTGATGATCAGTTTGATCAGACCATGATGAAAAAGAGATTGCGAGGTATGATCTTCATGTTGCTTCATCCTGCTGGACATCTTCTACAGGCTCCTCAAAAAGAAGAAGGGCAGGTTCATCTTAGAGACTCCTACTATGTGTTGCAGGAACCTGAAATGATATTTAAATACAAATGAATATCTGCCCTCACAGGTCACATAACTTTGAAGTATCCTTTTGAGCTCAATCCACTCTTTCCTGAAATTTTGAATGAGAATACCCTTGTTCCAGTCAGGAGTCACATTAGGCAACAGGTACCTTTGTGGTTCAAATTCAAAAGGCATCTTTTTGAACCAATGTTCACCTTCATTACTAATCTCAGTAGCCTCTGCAATTAATTCCACAGTCAACTTGAATTTTAAAGCATCCATCATAACCATGTCATCTTTAAGTCCTTGAGCAAACTTGAAAGACACCTGAGCATTGTAGCCATCTATCTTCCTGAAAAAATTGAGCCAACCTGCTTGCTAGAACAATTCTGCACATTCAGGAAGCTTCTCAATCCAAGTTAAGTCAGTGGGCTCAGCCCTGTTGACCTTACCACTTTTCCCATTCTTGCCCATCTTCTTCTTTCAGTAGCTAGACTCAGTCTGATTTTAGGTTTCAACTTTGATCTCCTTTACAATCTGCAATACACTCCTGGATAGGCCTGTTGGTTTAAAACTTCCTAACAAAAGATCAAATTCACCTGACCTTAGGCTTCAATGTTTCTTTGTTACAACAGTACAAATTAGGTCTAAATATAGGTAGACTGTGAGAATAGATCAGTTCATGAATAAAACAGTCATAAGAGCACAAAAACACTGCTCATTCTTCAAAAATGCACCATCAAACATAATGTCAAATTGTTTCAGACTATATGCCATCCAAGCTCTTCATTTTAGGGTTAAGGAAACAAGCAGTAGAATATGCACTCAGATATGACCTCCTCCTTTAGCACAAACTGATTCAAAATACAGAAAACAACACTTTGATTAACTGCAGTGTCCAGGGTGTTCAATATAATTGAAGACTGTCAGTGAAAATGGTTGTTCTATTTCAGTCTTGCACTCCTATTTCTGTGTATCAAACAGCCTTGATCTTCAAACCCTAAAACTCTCACTGCTTCAGATTTTGCAAGAGTAAAATCAATCACAGGCTTGTTAGATAGACTGGAGACTAACGGTGTGAGAAGAGAGAAAAACACCACTGTCTGCAATATATTCACCTTCGCCAAAAACTTCCATCAAAACATGTATATGAAAGTCAACATGTTCTCCAAGCAATTGATATTGCTCTCCAAGCAATTGATTTTTCACATTATAACAACTATCACTAGCTTCCACTAGCTTCTCAAGCAGACTGAACACTTTCACATTAAAATATGAGCATAACAAATCAGTCTATAAATTCCCTCAATGCTATTTCCTGTAGATTCTAGATCACATTGGTATTAGGTCTGAGAAGAATCCATTCAATGCTCATTATAACCAATATGCATCACTATCAGAGTTTTTTGGGATGTATTGGAGAGCAAATCATAAACAATCTTCGTTCAAACAATCATTGAAATTTCACAGGCTGAATGCTTTAAGTTTGCTGCTCTGTTCATGAAAATTCCTCAAAATAGCTTCAGACAGCTATTTCTATGGCAAAGGGTTCATTTTATGACCTATTTTATCATCTTCAGCAACCAATTTCTCCAAATAATCGCGCAGCGAGAAAAACCCAAATTTTTCAATTATAAGGGTTTGTATTAAAATACCTGTCAACTTTCCAACTGCCACGACTGATACCTTCGTTTTGGGCTATAAACGGTTTCTCCTTATGCGTACAGGTGTCTTCAAATGGTTTCCTTGACTGCAGGTAAGTGAATTACGAAGCCCTAATCTTCGCTGTCTTCTATAACACTGTCTCTTCTCCAGAGCAACACAATCCACCTTCTTAGCGATTCGATATGCTTCACGAGCACTCCTCTCCTATGATAATGCGTGTAGCAAGAGAACTCTGTTAGCTTAGACCGAGATTCACGTATATCTGTCCAACTGATTCTGCATTAGAAGCAATGATGAACCTGATTTGTTTCGTGACTGATAACCACCTGAAAACCTGTTTGAACTGCAGCATACACGTGCTAGACAACTCACCAAATGTAATTAGTCACTTCCAGATGAAAATCATGATGAAAATCTGCATAAAAATCAAAAAAACAAAGGGCCGCGATATTCTTGTAGCGCGCCCTTTGTTAAATTTTCATCCAGCGCTACAAGAATAACTTCCATGCCAAATTTTCGTTGTTTTTCAATTTTCTGCTAATTTGTCGGAGGTTTAAAAATTTGCTAGGCTAAGAATCAAGTCTAACTGATCTCTAAATACACATTAGTGAATCAATTTTTTGATAATATGACTTTCTTTAACCCCTTTTAAAAATGCAAAAGACCACAAATCAAATAAAACCTATAAAAATATGCCCAAAAACTATCAAATAATCAAGAGAACTCCTGAAGGAGATCAAGACTAAAACTTAAAACAAAATCTTAATGAGAAACAAACCAAAAATTTAAGAAGTCAAGCCAAAATTGGATAGAAAAATTACTGACTTAACAGGTTCTTCTTTAGGGGATTCAAAGCTTCATTATACATTCAAAAACAATTTATCTCTATCATTATCACCTTGACACCACATATCTCTTAACCCTTTTGACATCAATGAAACCCTATTTGACATCGATGAAAACTTTTTCCAAGAAGTATGATGGTAAAATATCACCTCCAGAAGCTCTTATGGGATTTAGATTCAATGCCAAAGAAGTCGAAATAGAATGGGAATGTTAATTATGCATGATTCATCCACTTTGTAACCCTTCTACCTGTTAGAATAATCAACCCATAGTATTTACCCACTTAGACATTATTTCATTTATTTTGTCTTATTTGCCTAGTCCATGAGTCCCACCATGTGCAAGTTGTCAATTGCCTATCCATAGAGGTCAAAATTGCCATTATTGACTCATGGAGCGCTTGGGAAAGTCCTGGGAATCAAATCTTCTTTCTTCCTGGCCTCCTAGGCGCCCTTCTGCTTTTTCTGCTTTATTGCCTGCTTTTTCAGTGTTTTAAGGCACATAGGAAAGCAAGACTAGGTGAGGTGAATCAGCTTTGTTGCCTCTTCCTCCTCCACTCTTTCCTCCATGCAAAAGCATTTATGAGCTGCCATTTGACCACTCTTTAGCTTGCCCATGCGCCCTTGCTAATTCGTGGGGTCCTTGATAGATTTGGGATCAGCTTTTTACACCTATGGGGGATTTGCCTATTTTGGGTAAGCATGCTTTATGCTAGATTTGGATGCTTCCTTATGCATTTGATTTGCTCATGTATTCTATATATTCAGCAGCCTATGTTATTACAGGTTTGGCTATTGTACACTCAGTTAATATAATTTTGTGTTACAGCTCCATATTCAGTCTCCATTGTTGATAATTTGCATGATCAATTGTTAATTGCTGTGAGTGAAATTAATCTACTGCAGGCCTGAATTTCTACACTACCATGCATGTTTTGGTTGGGTAAGCACATTGGGGTTTAAATTATGCATCTATGATTTTTCATAGATTTCTATTACATTAATATTTCTCTTGTATTTGAATATGCTCTGTACTACAATTTGTTTGAGGTAGACTAGCAATAATGATTGAAACATCATACGATGTTGTGGTTTAAAGTTTTATATTTTGGATTTTGGATTGATTTCAATAAGTGTTAGTTTTATTTTGTTTCAATATTTTATGCATTTTTATGGGCTCTAAGTAGATCGACGGTTTAGTGGTTTTTTGCCATTATATTTTGTAAGCGATTTAATGGTTGGAAAATATTTTGCTTGTATGAATCGACAGTTGCATGACTGAGACTTGTAGACCAACCTGTGATGGGATGGTCGTGGTCACTTTGAATTGATTAAAATTTGTCCCTGCTAGAGCTTTGAGTGATCTTTGTTGGTGTATAGAGAGCATATGTTTTCTCTAGGGCGAGGCTCTAGGTAGATTGATGGTTTAGTGTTTTTTTTACACTTTATTTTGTAATCTATTTAACGGTTGGAAAATATTTTACTTGTATGCATCGATGGTTGCATGATTGAGACTTGTGGACCAGCCCATGTTCGGATGGTCGTGATCGCTTTGAATTTATTAAAAGTTGTCCCTGCTAGAGTTTTGAGTCATATTGGTTGGTGTATAGAGGGCATATGTCATTTTCACCAGGGTAAGGCTCATCCCTACTTTAGGTATGGATTTTGATCTCTCATTTTAAGGATATCTCTGTAATATACTTGGTCTCTAAGAAACCCTTTCAAGTGTTTCTAAAATTTTTAGGAGCGATAGGAGATAGATTGGTTAGCTGTGGTAATTAGGGTTGGGTTGTCTCATTCAAGCTAAGTCATGTGGCTATCAAGATGCATCCCTAACTCGAGGGATTGGGGTGAGTCGTCTATATACCTTAATATGATTGAAAAAATACTCATGTTGTTTCCTCATAGGTATACATTCGGTTTGTTAGGGAGAGGAATTTGGATCATTCTCTATTATTTATGCTCATGAGTTCGATGAAACTGAAATATGCACCTCAGGTTCAAAGACTGGAATCATAAAAGTACTTAATAAAATCACAACACAAGAAGAAGACTAATATCATGTTCATTAAAGATGGCATGGATGCCACTTTGGTTACTAGAATCGAAAGGTGAAAGATAACTTCTTTCGTTCTACAATTGTTGGTAAGTTGTCTAAGTTCTAGTATCTGTGATCACATTTTTAATCAAAGTAAACACACGGAATAGGGTAATGATGCCCAAGATTTAATGGATATGAGATAATAACATTGAAGTGGACATTATGTTGATCAGGTATTTTCTCTATTTATCTACCAAGGCTAAGCTAATGGATAGATTGATTTTTAAAAAGGGACAAGTGAAAATAAACCCCAAATATTGCATTTGGTTGATTGATCAACATTTCACTTAGATGGATAATTAATAACATACAATAATTGAAATTGATGTCATCTCTTTATGGAAACAACAGTTGCTTTCTTTCTATCTAAGAAAATGACAATATTTGTACTTGCAACATCGATCAAACCTATGAGCAGTACATAGTATTGATATATAAAAATCCTTTAGATGCACGATTCATGTTCAAGATGGTGAACTTCATACATTTTTCACAACTCATATTTTTCTCTTAAAAATTGAATGAAAGTTTGATGGTGTGTTCATATATATGGGTTTAATTGTAACAAAATGTTTGTTCTATAGTAAATCTCACAAATATAGAAAGCGCTTGGGAAGAGATTTCCAATAGGATTGTTTTCCAAGCATACTCTATAGCTCTCCTTCCTGCCTTGGTAACATTGTTTCAAAGCACTTCCATAGTCCACAATTGCATATGCTTCATCAAAGGAGTCTGTCCAAATATTCTCACATATAAAACTCCCTGGAGAACAATAGTGCAAAATGTTTTTATTCTAGCCATGTTGAAGGAAAAATGAATGCTTTGGAAAAGGATTCACTCATTCAAGGAACTTCTACAAAATTTTCCTGGTTTTTGTCTTTTTTTTTTCAAATGTTTATCTTCTTTTGGTTTCCCATGTTCGCGCTATAAGTCCAAACTTACAACATATTGATGCCAAATTACATGAGGGACATATTGCCTCTTTCACCCCAAAATACCGACCTGAAGAATAAACAAGATTCCATTAAGTGTAATAGATTAAGATTAAGGCATGGCACAAATCCCAAATCTGCATTCAATTGAATTTTTGAGACATTTGGACTCACTCGAGGGCTATTTCTATCTTTTGAAGGTTTCTTCTAATTGTGTTTTTCTATCTTCTGAAGACCAATTCTCTCTCAGAGAACCATGATGACTATGTTAGATAATATGGTTGTCATGAATCCTCTTTCGCATGGATTTTCCTCTTTTGTATTAATGATGCCTTCATCGAATCCTTCACAAAGTAGTTTCTAAACTCTCCAAGGTCACCATCATCATATGCCAATACATCTAGTCATCCCTCCTTTAATGGTGTATCTTGAGAAATTTGTAACTTTCCAACTTTGAACCTTACCAATGGCAATGTTCAAGCTAGTTGCTTGTGAGCAGTAGTTGATGTCAGGGACATGCACCCAGAATGTTTTATTGAAAGTAGTGATTATGAAGGACACCTTTTTAATGAATTTTCTTGTCTCTCCACCCAAGCCATAGGAAGTGGTCCTATGGCTATTGTACCTAGTGGTGGAAATACCCCTTCCAAGCCTAGAAAATTCAAGACTCATAGCATTGCTCCAACTAAACTTGAATATTTTTTTTGTATGAATCCTTATCTCCTAAAATGTAAACCTATGAATCTGCATTTCTATATCAGATGCAATCTCACAAGGTATCCCAATTATCCTTGCAACTTCAAAGTCAAATACAATACTCATTTAATGCACACATATATCCACAAGGAAGTACACATGTGCAAATGCATATGCACCGCAATGAGGTAGACTATTAGAACTCTAGTTTTTTTCTTTCACCACCTCCTATTGAACGTACTTCATATATATTTTCATCCCTTTGTCCCTCTCCATCTCTTACTGGAGAGTTGGAATTCCAAAACTCTAATGGATCTCCTTTATCGCCAATTATGAGTGCTATAACCTTTTGGAAGCCATCAAATTAAAGTTGTATAATGCCAACTTATTCTTTCACATGCCAAATATTGTTTAGTATGTTAAAAAATGTTGTTAAGACAAATTAACAAAAAGTGGTTAATGCATTTTTTTCAGATTCTTGAAAGTAAACAAGACAACATGTAAGAGAGCTCCTTGGTTCTATAGCTTTAAATGGAAGTATATAACTCAAATTGTTTATTTTGGTATGGAAATTTCACACACATACTCTATGCCTCTTTAGGAGTCAAATTTATTTACATTTACCAAAAAAACTATATATTAATATAAGAGAGCTCAATGATCAATATGGTATGTATAACATATTTTGATTCTATATATTTAGTCTAGAATGTATGGATTTAAAATAGAAAAGGTAAAAAATGGTGTTATTTTAAGATAATACAATAGTTCCTTATACTTTATTAATAAGTTCTTAGTGTCGACTCAATATTGTATTGCATTACCAAAGTGTTCATAGTTCATTAATGCTTCATTTGTCTATTTCAGTAAATGTGTATAAAGCATAATCTTGTTTTGGAGACAATTCCTGTCATTAGCTAGAATAGGGAAAGTAATCATAGTTGACAAGCACATTTGATATAACTTCAAAGGGCATATATTTTCAAAGGGAGTTTTGTTTTGTCAACATTTACTTTAACCACATTTTTTTCTTGTGCATTTTGATTTCTACATGCAATGTGATAACATAATGAGGCTTGTTATATTTTTGTACATTTCAAATATCGTGAGGAAGCATCAAGGGTGTGTGTGGTTAAAGTACATATTATTTTAAAATTTATGAATTTGCATTCAACTTAATTGAGAGATGATAACTAAAATTGACATTTATGAATTTGCATTCATTTGACATAATGATGTTAAGTTATTCTTGATGCATGGAATTGATGCAATGGATTATTATTTTCATGTGAGTGTAGCACCTCTTTTTTTTAGCATTTGGCATTGTGTATATGTTATCTACTCAAATTTCTCTCATTCTGTAGTCAAATGAAGGTACATGTGCAAGAATCCAAGTGACATTAAACATAAAAATGTGGACATTAGTTTACAACTAGATTTGGAAACTTTTTTATCAATATCTAGGTTTATGCAAAGTTTCTAAGCAGCACTGGTTGATCCATATTTCCATCACCTTACATAAATTACTATAGTAAACTATGTGTATTAATAATGGTTGCATATCTTTTTCTTTTTTAGGAGGGGTGATGGGTCATCATCAAGATGAACTGATGTTTGATTCATTTGAAAGTTTGAAATTGTCTTTAATTTATGGATAGAAGTTTCTCTCCTTTCCTTTTACATACAGTTGGGACTAAAGGAATTTGTATTCGGCATAGCTTTAAATAACAATTTTTCTCACATATAGATGTTCTATATTTTGCATCCCATTCTCAAAATTTATTAATGCCTAATCTATGTGAATATTGTCTTATTTTTATTTTTTAACTACCGATCAACGAAAATTAGTGAAAAATGACTAAATATACCACAAAATGATGGAAATTAATGATTAAAAGGACTAAATATGCTGCCAATTGATGGAAATCAGTGAAAATAATAGTTAAATATACCATAAATTGACGACAATTAATGAATAAATGGACTGAATATACTACTTTTTGGCTGCAATCATTAACCACTACTACTACTAAATAAATGACTAGTTAAGAACAATCAATGACTAAGAAAACTACTTAATATACTAGCAAGTCGACGAATCAAAACAACAAATAAATGAATACATTAGTCAGAACTTTAGTGGCATTATAAGTGACTGGCAATAAACTAATATTAGTCATGTGACTAAAATTAGTCATTTATATTCAAAATTTAGTAGTTTTTTTAGTCATAAATTTCTATTTTTCTACTAGTGCAATATAGCCTAAATTGGGGGTGGCATATGCACTAGGTGCCTATGTTAGGTGGAAAATTGTTTGTACATAGAAAATTTCTAGGACCATATTTGGATAAAAGATAAGTGTTTGAGATATGTATAAATTTGTATTTTAATTCTCATTTTATGTTATGTAAACGTGTGTATTATGCATGGTGTGTGTGTGTGTGTGTGTGTGTGTGTGTGTGTGTGTGTGTGTGTGCATGTATTGTGAACAAGGTTATTCATTGGCATGAAATATATCATGTCATGATTATCTAATTCCTTTTTATTTTTAAAATTTAACTTGTCCATGCATTTGAATTGTTTTAGGTCTCTTTAGGAAGTCGTTTCAATCATGTAACAATGAAATAGTGTCTTAAAATTTTAAATTTTAACGGGTTGTCATTGGATACCTATTCCATGGATAGGAGTCAAAGGATAGAGTATACACAAGTTAGTTCTCACCAAAAGGTTTTTTAGAGAGATCATATTTCATGTATAAGATATATAACTAATTATATTGAATAAGAAATAAACATGGAGGGTGCATACAAACTCTAGAGAGTTTAAAAATATCTTGATCATATATAGATTCTCATTTATAGAAATATATGATTTCATGGATAGTTTGAGTGGTTCTATTTACTTCTCCAATATTTTCCTAGAGATCATATATCACCAAATTCATCTCAAAGAACGAGATAAGTGAAATATTGCATTCAAGTCCAAGTATGGTCTATATATGTTGTTGTTTACATTGTTTAGATTAAATAATGCACCTAATAATTGCATAGGTGTTATGACTAAAGTTTGAGGCCCTACATTGGTATGCTTATTGTTATGAACCAAATACTTAAGATATCATAACATACAAGAGTACATACCATGCACAACAAATGTAACATGGAGCACAACTCCTAGATATATAAGAGATAATTTGAGTTATACAATAACTCATTAAAGAATAGGATAACCTCCTCCAAATACCCAAATACATTCATATATTCCAATTCACTAGTGGCACTCAATTTGGAGATTCCAATATTCATATTGATTGTTTTAGTCGGAATACCTATTTGAAACTAGTCAAAAACCCTATATTCCATAGACATATCTCCAAAATTATAGCAAACCATAATATAAAACTTTTACCGTATATAATTCACTAAGTCTCCAAAGTTCCCTAAAAAATTCACTACGTGAAACTTCATAAAATAAATATTATAGAGAAAACTTAAATATGACTCATTCTCAGGGAGCCAACCCAAGGATCATATGCTTTGATACCAAAGTTTATGAACCAAATAAGTAACTATAACACCCTGGTTTTGACCCCATGGTATTGAATTGCATATGATGTAAATAACGTTAAAAAATCATGGTGTGGAGCTCAAGGCAAAGGCCCCACCATGGATTTAGTGTTTTATGTTTTGGAAATTAAAATCGAAGCCGACAGTTTATGTGCTAGCCAAACACAATATGTTTTGAGACATCATGTAACTATGCAATTAATAAAAATACCACAACTAGCTATGCGTCGCAACATTAAATATATGGGGTCATGATTTCATAAGGAATAGGGAGGGGGAATATTCAAACCTTTGAGCCAATGGGGAGAACCAATAAAGCTGTCAACTACCCATTTTGTCTTTTATGCCCAGTCATTTAGAAATTGGTTGGGGAAGTTAATGCATGGGGATGGGAAGAGTATGGGAGTCAAATTCGAATTTGGGAAGCTACCCATTTTGGAAAACGTTTTTTTGACTTCTTGGGCAAGTAAATGCTTGGGAATGCATACCCAAGCCATTATTCACCCACATCCTCCATTCCTCACCCATTCTCATTCACGTTGGGCTCTCTCACGCAGATGAAGCTTTCTAAGCTCTCTCCCTCACGATTTTTTGTCATATCTTCATTTATCCATGCCCATAATTCGTTTTATGTGTTGTTGGGAGAATGGGAAGAAAGGGGCTATGATTTTGGGGTTTGAGGAGGCCATTTTTTCCCCAATGGGAAATATTGGAGCTTCCCTCACGTTTTCCTCATTTTCCATGCCCAAGAAATTCGTTTTTGTGTTCCTGGGTGAATGGACAACAAGGATTCACGATTTTGGGGTTCATAGCAGTCGTTTTTGCTCAAGAAATGCCCAAAATCATTGTTGAGTTTGAATTTCTCACTTAGGAGTCAATTTCTCCATTTTACCAATACATTTTTTGTTGGAAGATGTTTTTACTCAAACCCAAAACTTGTATTTGGTTGTGAAGTGCATCCTTATGTTGGATTGGCTAAGTAAGTCCACAAAACCCCTCTATTGGATGGTCTAAATATGTTTGGATATGATTGCCTTTTGTTGGCTTGTTTCCTTAGCAGTTCGAGAAAAACCATCTGTTAGATGGTTGGTTTTGTTCTGATTAGAAGGTCGGCACAGCTGGGTAAGTCCAAGGAACCCATTTGTTGATTGGTTGACTGCGTGTTTGATGTGAAGTTTTGCTTGGCTGAGTAAGTCCAAGGAACCCCTATGACATTGGATTGTTTCCCTAATATCCCGTGATACCCAATTGTTTACTGGCTTGGCTAGACAGTCTGTGAAACCCAACTATGTGTTGGCTTGACTATGGGTGTATGGTCTTTTTGTGTGTAAGATTGTTGCTCCCTAGTTCCTTGTGGAAACCATGCCCAGCTTGGGGGTGGTAGTGATGCTGAGAGATTGATGAGCACACTAGCCTATGGTTGGGTGGAATGTTGTAGCTACATAGCTAGTTGTAGGCCAACTCAATTACAAGATAAGTATCCACTTGTATTTCTCTTGTGTATTTACCTCTACAACTGTATTTGCTTGATTATGAATTATGAACATGTTGAATGTATGAATGGGTGATTTTATTCTACTGTATAGTTACATTTGTTATGCATCTGTGTATGTTTTAATTCAATGCATTTTTTATTATCATGTTCATGGGGCTATATTTCCCGTTTGATAGCAGCAACAATGTTGGTCACATCCTCTCCATCGTCGCGATGAGGGGTGGGTACGTGACATTAACATAGCATAATATACTTGTAATATCCATGATCTGAATCAGATCTTAATATTATCTCTTATTGCTGTTATAGTTAAAATTTTAATAAAATTTTTACAAGTGATTGAGTATTTTCTTTGACAATGAAAAACATAGGCAGTAATGACATAAAACCGAGTGTGGAAGAGGATTGATGGAAGAAACCAAAGGACATGTTTTTAAAATGATATTTCATATCCCTAAGCACTTGAATGTTGGGCCCTTTTAGGGTTTGAGCATAAGCTATGCTGAAGTCTACTCCTAGGCTTCTAGGTGTCCCTACCTATGCAAAATAAGATTGAACAATCAATTCCAATCAACCAAGGATTATGGAAGGCTTAGGTGAGGTGTAATTCACTTATTATACAAAAAATATCATTTGAACAGGTTTGGAATAGACCTATAATACGTTGAGAAATTTTGAGGGTATTTGGGAATAAACTAGGATTTTCACTTGGGAAAACCTACGCAGAGGAGGCCACTAAAACACTATACAACCTCAACACATTCTTAATATGTAAGTTAGGTTGTTTTTTGGCATGAATTTATAACATACAAAAAATTACATAATGCAAATTGAGTTTACATATCTACTTAGAATGTATGTAAAGGAGCAGCCAGGTAAATGGGAAGATTATTTACACCTGGTAGAATTTGCTTACAATAATAATTATCAAGCTTCAGCTAGGTATAGTCCTTTTGAAATCCTGTATCGAAGGAAATGTAACACTCCCATCTCTTGGAGTAATCCAGTGGATAGGTTAGTATTAGGAACTGAATTATTGAAAGAAATGGAAGTAATTGTAAAGCAGGTACAGCGTAATCTGAAAATTGCACAAGATTGACAGAAAAGTCAAGCAGACCTTAAACGAACTCCAAAGGAGTTCTCAATAGGTGAACATGTTTTCATTAAGGTGAGACCCAAAAAGAGTTCTCTAAGGTTGGGTAGTTGTGCCAAACTAGCACCTCGATATTGTGGTCCTTTTGAAATACTGTCCAGGATCGGACAGGTAGCCTATCAGTTAGCTTTACCACCGAATTTAAGAGTTCACAATGTTTTTCACATTTCTGTATTAAAGAAATATGTGCATGAATCTACTCATGTTATTAATTGGAATGATATACAAGTGAAACCCGAAGGATATTTTCTGGTGGAACCAGACTGTATCCTCAAGTGGAGGGAGATCTCAATTTGGAACCGTACCATTGGTCAAGTGAAGGTGCAATGGAAGCACATTAGTCAAGAGGAAGCCACCTGGGAATTGGAAAGTCATATGCAGGATGCATATCCAATTCTATTTCAGGGGAACTCTGAGGACGAGGAATAAATAACATCGAGGACAAGTTTTGACAGTAGGGATGTTGAAAACGACTGGTTCGAGGGTTTCCACCATGGATTGCAACGCTTTTCCTCCTTCTCTGTAATTTTCTTGTGAAAATCATTTTGGACCGTAGATCTTATCTCGATATTCATTCCGCACCGTCGATGTATGGTCTACGGAATGCAGAAGACAGGCTGACAACCTTTCTAAGGTTTAATTTTGCATTTTCCCTCCTCCGCATCATCCTTTTCACTGCTTTGTTTTCCACGTCGTCAATATGCATCAAATCTATTTTTAGTCGTTGATCTGAGGTCTGAGAAAAACCAAAAATCCCTTCAAAATCCTATCTTTTTCAGCTTCCAGCCTTCAAATTTACCTTTACCTTCAGGATCAATATGGACTGTTGATCTGGATGTGGATGGTTTCTGGACCATAGATCTGGTGGATATCGGAAATAAGAACTTCAGCCTTTCAATACCAAAACCTTTGTCTTTTCGATTTCCGGTATCCACCCTTCTTCTTTCTTTTCGCATCGTTGATATACAAGGAATATTTTCTGAACGTAGATTTGGCAAATATCATAAATCAGAACTTCATCTTTTCAAGACCAAAACCTTTGTCTTTCCGCTTTTCGATCCTAGAGAGCAGAAATCAAAAATCGGGACTTTAACTTTCCGGGACCGAACTTGTCTTTTCCCGATTCTGACTTTTACTCCCGCGCTTTCTAGCCATTGATTTACCTCGGAGCCATTATTTACCATCGAATCTACACTGTAGGAGGCATAAGTCATATTTAACACTTTTGTAACCAAACCTTACCCCGTTTCGGACTTCAGCTCCCAATTTTCCTTGTCTGGAAATGATTCCTCGCCTTTGATCTTTTTTACGGCCCATCCAGACTGTCCATCTCCTGTTATTATTCAACTAAGGGTGGATCTCTTCATTCATAATCATTTACAAAGTCAGAAATTAGAATTTCTTATGTATTTGGTCATTCCAGATCTGAAAATGTCCTTTCAAACACTTGCAGACCTTCGATAATATTCTTTTAAGGTTCTATGATGTGAAAATTTTCATACCTCGTTCATCATTATTGGCCAAACCCCTTGCCAATTACTTAGCCTAGAAATGGTGCTAACATTAGGTTTATATATAATACACAGTATTAATATAATACGTTTTTTATATAAAAATATTTTATAGTGAAACATTAAATTATATATAATATAATAATATTAACAAATTAAAAGAAAATCAAATTCACATGGAAGGAAAGAAAAATCGGGGGGCAGTTTTGCAACAGAGTTTTAGAACTCATCTTCCCAAGTGTAAGGATTCAATTCATTAGTTATAAACTCCCAATCCTTAATACCATTAGCCTTCGTGGCCAGTCTTGTTGGACACACCAAACACACTAATAGGGGGGGTGAATTAGTGTGTGTACCTTTTATTACTTTTCAAAACTTGATTATCAACAACTTACAAAGTACAACATTCATTATTACATTATCAACATTTACATTTCATAAGAATATCATCCTCACATTCTCATCACATAAGAAGCATACACAATATGCAATGTTTTTACATGGAAACTCAAGTACTTGTGGGGGGGATGACAAAATATGTTGTTAATAATATATATATTACATTCAATGTGTTTACCAGCACCAACTGGAAGGAAGCTCCAACTCCCTAATTTTCTAGCACCAAATAGAAGGAGGCTCTAACCCCCTATTTTATTAGCTCCAACTTAAAGAAGGATACAACCCCCTAAGGTCATAGGATCCAACCTATAGAGAGGAATCCAATCCTCTATGAGAACCAGCTCGCAATTCTTAGGCACCAACCTAAAGGAGACTAAAATATCATATCCTTGCCCCGTTCTGTCACCTTGATATGAATAAAAGAAACAATTTGTGATGATCATTGTATCATTGTCCATGTTCTTATATCGCTTTCCATGTAACACTGTTTCTTTCAATTTGTATCACTGTATCACTACCTTTTTCAACTTATCACAAGCACTATCTCTATCACAATGCCCTAATAATTATTTATCTATCTAAATTCCACAATCACTGCCTCTATCAAAATTCCATTGTCAATGTCACAATGCCACAATGATTGTCACACTACCTCAATATCTGTCACACTTTATAACCCTGTACATTCCTCAAGTATATACCCAAAAACAATCATCCATCAATTTCATTTGGATCATCAACTATTCCATCATATACATTTCCAAAACATTGAGCATTCCAAGAGATGATCCATATGTCACAACATACCATGGACTATGCACAATAATCACTATGATATATGCCAATACCATCATACAATATGCCAAGATAATAACCATGATCTATACAAACAAATCAACAAGATATATTCCATGATCATCATAAATTATGCACCAACATCTATGCTAATATCACCATCAAGTATGCTAAGAGATAAGCACAAGAACAAGTGCAAACTTCATACCTTTTCAAGACAACAAGATGGACCCTAGTCCATGAGAGGCATGACCATCACAAGAGAGATCCATGTACAAGAACCATACCATATCTATGCAAATAAAACCATCATCATATCCTCCATAAAATATATAATGACTTCAAAGAGATATACCAAGAGAGAGGCTCACATACCAATATCCAATATGAGCTCTATCCATGAAAGACATGTGACATCATAAGAGAAACCCACAAGAATGAACCATACCTTTTCCAATATTAAAAGATGAAGAGACAATATATAAACCCAAAGAGTATCTATATAGATTCATCACATATCCCTTGTAACCATATTTCCAACGGGCCAAGAATTTTGTAATTCTGATACTGTATGAGAAAGTTATGCCATTTTTTGTGAATCTCCTCAATCCTCAAAGATGCATAGAAATTGCTCCTCCAAAAAAATTCGCACTTTCTCTCCAAATATGCACAATAGAAATATAGACTTGATTGATGATAAAATTAAATTTTTTTCCTTCTATTTATACACTTCATCATGATCTAATATCTTCTTTTAGTGTCTCCTTAAACTCATCCTTAATTTTTGGGTCTCCATATTTTAAGGGGGTGTCAAGGGTTAGTACCCCATATCAAGGATTCATCATGACACTACATGAAAAAAATTCAATATCAATTTGTATCTTCTCCAAAGAGGGACCTAGGGATTTACCACATCATCATACTTGGTGGATACACCATTATTTCTTGCGGGGATCCTTGCCACTTCAAGTGGTCTAATGGGCCAAAGTACCAAAACTTTTGGAGGCATGTGGACCAAGCATTATTATTTTGGGGATACTTCAAGCTTCACACAAACTTGATTCTAACCAACTTTGGGGAATATTTAGGTCCTTCTCTACCATGGGTCATGTAACTCTAAAATCATGGAAAATTGGACCAAACACCATTATTTATGGGTTTCTTCATTTTTTATTTCAACATTTCCTTGTGGACCAATCCTTATTACTTTAGAGACTACTTCTGATGGTCATATGGACCAATCCTCTTCGTCATGTGGACCCAACACTACTACTTTAGTAATTTATTTACATTTCTTACTGATATTGCTTAGGAACACCTTTACACACTTCTTATCATCATGGTCATGTGACCCATCATCATTTATTTAGGAAATTCTTCACACTTCTGCAGGATACTTTAGGGACTCATTTACGCTCCACATAATCATGATAATTAGGGGATTCTCTAGGGGATCTGTACCACTTATGTATAACTCAAAGTGTCTTCCAATGAGGGGTATGCACAACCGCTATGCCATAAGGGGTCCACTTTGGATTTATATACACTTGTGATCAAGGGATTCCTTAGGTTCTTCTTTAGGGGATTCAAGGCTTCATTATACATTCAAAAACAATTTATCTCTATCATTATCACCTTGACACCGCATATCTCTTAACCCTTTTGACATCAATGAAACCCTATTTGACATCGATGAAAACTTTTTCCAAGAAGTATGATGGTAAAATATCACCTCTAGAAGCTCTTATGGGATTTAGATTCAATGCCAAAGAAGTCGAAATAGAATGGGAATGCTAATTATGCATGATTCATCCACTTTGTAACCCTTCTACCATGCATGTTTTGGTTGGGTAAGCACATTGGGGTTTAAATTATGCATCTATGATTTTTCATGGATTTCTATTACATTAATATTTCTCTTGTATTTGAATATGCTCTGTACTACAATTTGTTTGAGGTAGACTAGCAATAATGATTGAAACATCATACGATGTTGTGGTTTAAAGTTTTATATTTTGGATTTTGGATTGATTTCAATAAGTGTTAGTTTTATTTTGTTTCAATATTTTATGCATTTTTATGGGCTCTAAGTAGATCGCCGGTTTAGTGGTTTTTTGCCACTATATTTTGTAAGCGATTTAATGGTTGGAAAATATTTTGCTTGTATGCATCGACAGTTGCATGACTGAGACTTGTAGACCAACCCATGATGGGATGGTCGTGGTCACTTTGAATTGATTAAAATTTGTCCCTGCTAGAGCTTTGAGTGATCTTTGTTGGTGTATAGAGGGCATATGTTTTCTCTAGGGCGAGGCTCTAGGTAGATTGACGGTTTAGTGTTTTTTTTACACTTTATTTTGTAAGCTATTTAACGGTTGGAAAATATTTTACTTGTATGCATCGATGGTTGCATGATTGAGACTTGTGGACCAACCCATGATCGGATGGTCGTGATTGCTTTGAATTGATTAAAAGTTGTCCCTGCTAGAGTTTTGAGTCATATTGGTTGGTGTATAGAGGGCATATGTCATTTTCACCAGGGTGAGGCTCATCCCTTCTTTAGGTATGGATTCTGATCTCTCATTTTAAGGATATCTCTGTGATATACTTGGTCTCTAAGAAACCCTTTCAAGTGTTTCTAAAATTTTTAGGAGCCATAGGAGATAGATTGGTTAGCTGTGGTAATTAGGGTTGGGTTGTTTCATTCAAACTAAGTCATGTGGCCATCAAGATGCATCCCTGACCCTAGGGATTGGGGTGAGTCGTCTATATACCTTAATATGATTGAAAAAATACTCATGTTGTTTCCTCATAGGTATACATTCGGTTTGTTTCCTCATTCATGTTGTTTCCTCATAAGTGAAGTTTCATTAACTAGAGCTCGACTTCCATAACTGGACGGATTTTATTAGAGCTCAAACTTGGTATTCAATGGCTGCTCCCTAGCTCTCTGTGATATACACTAAATATTGGAAGATAAGAGAATAGAATGAAGGCTTGGGGCGCATCACCTAATGTGACTAAGGCACATCATTCATGTTCTATTTTCTTAAGATATGATTAGATTATCTAGGATCTTGATCTGAAAGAATAACAAGTACAACAAAATGCATAAGATATAAAAGATACACAAGACACAAATATTTTCATCAGGGAAACCATAAAGGATAAAACCCCAAAAACTTCTTCAGAATAGTAAGATGATAAAAAGCAGTAATAAGAAATTTTCAGCAGCTATCTTTCTCTCCTCCTCTGTGTCTGTCTCGCTCATGCACCTTAGAGAGTGTGTAAGGTGTGTATAAATTAGGGAGAGTGCCTCCCTATTTATACCCTTTCAATTCAATGACCAAATATAATACTCGAGCCTACATGTCATCTCACATGGGGCCCACTTCTTCTAGAGAGACCACAATTACATATTACATGATGTTCCACTGGGTACTATTGCCCTGACTTACAATGGAGGTTGTACCTCAAGGTCTATACACAATTTAGACATCCCGTAAAGGGGTAACACACATCCCCAATGGGGGTACAACAACATACAATGATAATATACATCAGAATATATTTCAAAGTTACAAATACATCAACACTCCCTCTTAACTAGGAAGGTATTCTCTCTCTACACAATCATCAACACATCTGGTCAGGTCTTCATCACATCATCATCATCAAGGAGTCATAGAGTCTTCATCATAGTTGCTTCCATCATCTTCTTATAATTTGATCATCATCCCATACTATATGTCATCAGAAGTTTCTACAGTGCCATCCCTTTTTAATGTTGGATGTAGGCCTAGCCCTCTGCCAGGTATTCATCATCTCTGTGAGTAAGCCATCAAGTAGGTACATCTCAGGACTTATTAAATGCTTCTTGCAAAACCTACAGGATCTCTCAAAACTTATTATATGCCATTGCAAAACCTGAAGGAGAATCCCAAGACTGATTACATGCCTTGCAACACCTGTGTATCCTATTATTACCTCATCATATTCATATCATCTCATCATCACATGGAGCACAACCTAGATACACATAACACAACACTTACATCAATGACTATGGGAGGCCCAACTTGCCACCATGTAGGAAGTGCTCTCAGCACTTACATCAATGAACATGGGAGGCCTAGCCTGTCACCATGTCAGAAAGGCTCAACAATTACATCAACGACCATGGGAGGCTCAACCTTCAACCATGTCGGAAAGGCTCTCAACACTTACATCAATGACCATGGGAGGCCCATATTGCCACCATGTCAGAAAGGCTCAACATTTACATCGAAGACCATGGGAGGCCCATCCTGCCACCATGTCGAAAAGACTCTCAGCACTTACATCAACGACCATGGGAGGCCCATCCTTCCACCATATCACAAAGTTTCAACACTTACATCGATGACCATGGGAGGCCTAGCCTACCACCATGTTGGAAAGGCTCTCGGCACTTACATCAACGACCATGGGAGGCCCATCCTACCACCATGTTGGAAAGGCTTAGCACTTACATCAATGACCATGGGAGGCCCAACCTTCCACCATGTCGAAAAGGCTCCCAGCACTTACATCAACGACCATGGGAGTCCTAGCCTACCACCATGTCGGAAAGGCTCTCATGTGTATCTACATCTTCCGAACTCATCACTTCCCTTGGGAAGGAGCCTCGATCTGAAGTACACCAATATTCTCTATGAAGTATTCAAACTTCATTCTGGCCATTTCTACCATAGAATCACATCAAGGCTGATTACGTCCAAGGATAACCTACGAGCTTCACCAGGATTGATTACATTCGAGGACAACCTATAGGACTAATTATGTCTGATAAACCTACGAGCTTCACCAGGATTTTATGCTCATACAACCTGTCTCACCATCTATGCTAGAACTCATCACTCCCTCTTTTGAGAGATCTCGATCTGGATCACATACTGAAGATTCACTTCTCCTCTCTGCATTATACAAAAATTCAAGTCAGATCAATCAAATCAAATAGTAGCTTTCAAAAGAAACATACTACCTCACAAATAGTCGAGCAAGAGGCAACATATTTTTCCTTGGTTGCACTCAGTGCCATGCAAGACTGCTTCCTACTAAACCAAGAGACCACTCCTGATCCCATACTGAAGCAACACCCTGAAGTGCTCTTCCTATCAATGGCACTCCCTGCCCAATCCGAATCCACATAACCTTCGAGGTTAATCTTCTGATTCACATCATACTGGAGCTCATAATCAACGGTACTCTTTAGGTACCTAAGAATATGCTTTGCAGCAATAAGGTGAACATGTCTCGGATCTGTCATGAACTAGCTCAATGTGTTCATAGAAAAGAAAATATATGGTCTCGTATTCGTCAGGTACATCAAGGATCCAATCATCTCACGATACATCATGGCATCAACCAACTCTGATGAAGCATCACTCAATAGCTTTAGGTTCGATGCCATAGGTGTGTCCATGGCCTTGTATTCCATCGTCCCGAACCTCTTCAGGATCTCCACTGCATACTTCCCTTGTCCAAGGGATATTCCATATGCACTCTTCCACACCTCCATGCCTAGAAAGTAGTGCATCATACCCAAGTCCTTTATCTCAAACTCGACAGCAAGCTTCCTCTTCATGTCAGCAATCAACCCATCCTCACCTATCACAAATATACATACAATAGAAGTATCATTGGGTTACCTTCCTCAACCTTGTAGTAAGGTTGGAATCCGCTTTACTCTTGGTAAATCACAACTAGCCAGGAAGATGTCAATCCTGACATACCATGTCGAACCTGAGAATCTTCTATAGTCACTCCCTCTGAAGAGGAGCACCATTCTCCCTCTTCCTTTCATAGTCTATGTATTGCAACATTATGTAATGGAGTGACAAGTAGCTTCCTTTGCTACTGTTTTCTATGTATCCATCTAGGGTCACCGGATACCAAGATCCTCTATCTTGAATTTTGTTGAATAGTTCTTCTCGCACCCATCTGTGAGCTTGTCATCCTCTATAGGATTTCATCTTCAATCTTGTAGCAAAGGTTAATATCTTCATCACTCTAGGTGATATTCAAGCTCCTTATGTAACTATTTGTTCTATCCCATGGGTTCCTTTTGAGCTCGTACAAGGCCTTCTTTAATTTGCACACATGATTCTTCTTGTCATGTGTCTCAACTCCCAGTGGCTGCTCTTCGTATACTTCCTCCTTGACTACATAATTCAAGAATGTTATCTTGATTTCTACTGATGTATCTACCATCTCATACATGTACGTATGGATATAGTGGAAGTGTACCACATCACTGGTACAAATGTCTCTTCGTAGTCTGTGCCTTCTTTCTGTGAGATGCCTCATGCTACGAATCTTTCCTTGTATCCCACGATGCTACCATATACTGCATGTTGGGTCTTGTAGATCCATATAGAATACACTAAGGACTTCCATTTAGGTCTTGACACCGCATCCTAGACACCATTCTTCTTGAACTAGTACACTTTGATCATAGTCTCCTTCCCTTTCTTCTTGGCTACTTCTTCATAGTTGGAAGGTTCTGCATCAATGATGTTGCTCAACAATGTCACATAAATAGAGTGTGTCTGAGGCCTCTTTCTTTCTTTGGAAGTCTCTTCATACTATTATTCATCTTGTATTATTTCTCGTGCCAAAGGTGGTCTTCATCTCTCGAGGTTGATCTACCATTCTCTTTATATTCTTCTGAATCTCTTTCTTTCGTCATGGTGTCTTTGACCCGGGAAGCTTTAGGTTCCTCTTCTGAACTGTCGTTACTTATTCTTTGGAATTATCTACAAGTCAAGTTAAGTTGCACTATTAGAAACATATCATAATTTCAAAAACATATTAATAGTGACAAATAGCCATGCGACTATTTTATCCAATGCTACAACATTCATTTGTATCATGTATACATACAGTAACTTCTAGATGCATTCTACCCCAATGTTATTAAGAGTGTGGACTAATCCTAATATGTCAGCAAAGAGGTTTCAATCTAGATAATTAGTAATGGAATGTTTTACACCATCATTTAATTCTTACCTATTATGTGCAATTCAGTAGTATGAATGCAAAATACTCAAACATCGACTGAATATAAACAAATGTATAACTAAACAATATCATGAAATGACAATTGAATACTTATATTTATTTGTTTCGTGGATAGAATCTTTCTTGAGCCTTCAAATTCATCATATTTTTCATTCATAACAACATCATTTCTTATCCAAATGCTAAGATGGATAAGAGGTTCTTCAAGAATTGAGTCCTTCATATTCATCGTCGCTTGAGGGATCTTCTCTGAATCATGAGAGCTTGATCTTCAGTTGCTCCCATATTCTCTTGTCTTACTATGAGTCTATCTTCTTCTTTAGTTCTCTCTTCCTCGAGTCTATTGAAGGTAATCACTTCCTTCTCGCAAACATTCCTTGAATGAATGAATCCCATGATCTTGGGAGACCATTCAAGGTGGTTATAACAATCTCTTGTTCTTCTTCGATTGCTTCGTGATAACATTGAACACTTCCTTTTGGTGTATTCAAGGATGACACATGAGGGATGAGATGATATTTAATAGAATCTACAATGATTCTCTTAGCTCTATCCTTATCCTCATATCCCTCTGGCTCTTAGAAATTCCTTAATGAAATACTAATCCAAGTCAATTTCTACAAGGATCACAGAGGTCCTATACTTCTATACTCGAAAGTTGTCATCTTCACCAAGCTTGTCATCAAGATGGGTGTGATTCATCATTTTGAAATGAGAACCTCAAATGTAAATAGAAAAAATTTATATCTTACCAGTTTGAGGTGTCCATCCTAGTTCCAGAGCTGGCTAATCTAGGGTTTGTTAGAGAAACCCTAATTTTCAAAACTTAGAATTTCAAACTTCCTTTGGCTACTTACATTCTGAAACTTCCCCCTAAGATATCCTGATATGTCCTATTTCCAATCCCATATGTTAGAGCAGAAGTGGATTATCCAAGTGGGGCTTATGCTGAGTTTACCAAGGTGAAGGTTTTGGGGACTGTTCAACATAGAGAACTTGTACGGACTTTCACATGTCATTGTTTCACATTCGAGGTCTAAAAAGCATACCACAGAAACTACAGTCCATTACTTACTTGCAACATCTTGTAAAATTTTGTTTGGACCTTCCTAGCCCGAGATATAACAAATACTCGTAGGTCACATGTTTATGATTGTATTCCGAAGGAGGCTAGAACCCTAATTTAGAGGAACCATATCTGTTGAAGTATAGAGAATCCGAGGTTGAAAATTTTACACAGTGTACAACATGAATTTAAATTCGACTTGTAAAAGTTTTGGCTTCTTCTCCTTCTCCAATCTCGCATTATAGTGAAAGTTATAGGATTACTAAATTCAGTCTTCTAGGTTTTTCAGGCATGAGACCCTAATTTCCATTAGCTGCCATTGCAGCTGTATTTTGGTTGTATAATGAAAATTATATGATTCAGAGACTGATACCACCAATAGATGCTCCCTAGTGAGGCGAGTTATCCTATCCCTCCTTGTTTGATGATTTGTAGAGATAACACTTTCAACTAGGAATCCCTAGTTCCTGCAGTTGCACAGTGCCTTCTTTCAGAGAGGCTCTGATACCATGTTAGATTTTCTTAAGATCTGATTATATTATCTGGGATATTGATATGAAAGAATAACTAGTACAACAAAATGCATAAGATATAAAAGATACACAAGACACAAATATTTTCATCGAGGAAACCATAAAGGATAAAACCCCATAAACTTCTTCAGAATAGTAAGATGATCAAAAGCAGTAATAAGAAATGTTTAGCAATTATATTTCTCTCCTCCTCTGATTGTCTCTCTCTCTCATGCACCTTAGAGAGTGTGTAAGGTGTGTATAAATGAGGGAGAGTGCCTCCCTATTTATACCCTTTCAAGTCATTGACCAAATATAATACTTGAGCCTACATGTGATCTCACATGGGACCCACTTCTCCTAGAGAGATCACAATTACATATTACATGATGTTACACTGGGGACTATTTCCCTGACTTACAACAGAGGTTGTACCTCAAGGTCTAGACACAATTTAGACATCCCGTAAAGGGATAACACACATCCCCAATGGGGGTACAACAACATACAATTATAATATACATTAGAATATCTTCTTTAGTTACAAATACATCAACAACTCAGACTATAAGAAGCTTATCTTTACTCAAAACCAAAACATTAATGATCCAAAACTATGAAATGGAGTTGGTAGGATCCTTAAATAAACTTTGAGTGACTTGTTGAGTAATAAATCCACATGTTGGGTAATTTATCCACTTGCAAACCCTAACCCTAATCCATGAATTCTCCCTCCTTGAGTAAAATAACAAGTCTAGCCTTAAGATGTTGTTTCTTGCTTGAATCACTCAACCCAAAGTGAAAATTAGCCCTCCGTGAGAAAAATGTTTCCTTATTTATGATTAATGATGTTTCCTTTCTTGCATCCTTTCACAAAAATAGAAACGACGAACCCCCTTGACCAAAGTTTCATGCTTTTGCACTAACTATTTTTCCTGCACTTTCTTCTTTTGAAATTGCCTGCTTTTCCTTGCTTTTGACAGTTTCCATATTTTTTTGACAGATTAATTTTGCCAGTATTTTGGACAGTTGATATTTTTCATCCTAGGAAATTTTTATTGCCTAATACGCCCTCCTAACATGGCAACACATTCCCACATGTCATTGTTTTGCATATTAATTAAATAATTACATAAAAATAATAATAATTAGAAATTACCCTACTACATCCCTCTATAGTTTTAAATAACCAAAAATTCCCTAGGAATAATTTAATTAATTCAATTTTTAACCCCTAGGCAGTTGACGAGTTCAACACTTTCAATGTCCTTCTAGGAAGGAACATTGCAGTCCTCCCCTCCCAATTCTGCTTATCATCGAGCAGAAGCAATCTAGGGTGCTGCAAAATATTTTCACCCAAATAATTATTCCCCCATGTAGGAGAAATTGAACATGATACCACACAGATGAATTCATGTGAAGAAATTTTGACTTGTTCCATCAAGCCAACATGCAAATCTTTTCCAAAGGCAAGCAATGACAGGGCCCCATTTCTTTCATTGCATCCCCATCAATCAGAATTCCCTCTAACACAAATCCTCAAACAAAAGTATGCGTGGATCCCATTTCCTCAAACGCAAATATCCATGTAGTAGTGTCAAGGATGGAAACTTGACATACCAAGGAAATACAGGATCCCACTGTCCTGTGTGCATCCTCCTAAGCATCATCAACATCATGTAGAAACCACCACCATGAAAGGTATTGTGAAGGATAGCAATAACAAAATGAAGAATGAATGAATCATGTAAATGAAATAGGAAGTATGCCATTCTCCAAAGTAGGAAAAAACATAGAGATATTATCCATCATAAAATACATGTCCCCAAAGTGAGCTTGAATCCAAACAAGTCTCTCCAATCTCCTAGGAAGGTTATTATGGGCCCAATGCATGCAAGGATCAAATATGAAATCCATGAATCTCAAGTGACAAGGGTGAAAATCCCATGTTGACCCACAAGAAGAGTAGGAATCATCCAATAGACAAGAATTCCTAATCTGGTCACAATAAAATGATGCATCAACATTATCTCTGAAAATGCAAGAAGGAAATACAAACATGTGTCTCCTCATCGAACAAGGGAATGGAATGACACTCAAACCAAAAGGTCCATGTGAAAACATCCATTGGATCAAATATCTACCATGAGTCAAATGGTGCAAGCATCCATCCAAATGTGTGGATTTCCTCAACAACTTCTTTTGGCAGTTTGCTTTCTTAGCTTCCTTCCACTGATCATGAGCAAAAAGTTTTCTACAAGAAGACTCCATGTGTGACATGTACTATTCTAACTAATCCATATGTGGATGAATGGAATAAAATGGTGGCAATATGTGCCTATGCTTCTCCATCCATGAGTCTTTCTTGCTTACAAAAATATTATGATCTCCTAGAATGGAACTAGTGTACAACTCCAATGGATCAACTCTCTGCCATTGGGTCCACTCAATGGGTGAAATTGAATTAAAGAGGCATCAAATAATGCAAGTGGATTTCTATGTTTCTGTTGGGAATGGAATGGTTCATTCATCAAGTCATCATGAACACCTATGGGAGCCTCCTTCTCCTCAGGTGGAACCAACAAGGAAAATTCCTTCTCCCAATTTCATCCCCACCTGATGTGGCTAGAATAGAAGTGTGGGGTGAAGAACCGTGAATCAACTCTCGCAATACTCATCCACCAAAATTATGGCTGCATATTCTTCATTACTATTTGATCCAACTAAGGTGATCCCATCTAACTCTTCCATGGAGAAGAGACTCTCTCCAGAAAATAGCTCAATTTTTCTCTGGGAAAGATAAAGTGCTTGGTTCTCATCAAGCTTGTATGCACAATCCTCAAGCACATGCAAAACCAAATCCATATCATGATCCACAATCTCATGAGATTCCTCCATATGATCAAGAATGCAATCATCCTTGTGAGGATGGTTGAATGGTGTGTAGGAGGGAATGTAAGATCTTTGCAACTTCTCATGAAGTTGCTCTATCTCCATATTAGACTCTTGGAGTGTACATTGAGTGCTCTTGAAGGAATATTGGGTGGTCAGCAAATCTCGTGTGAGCTTGCAAATATCTTCTTCATCCTTCAAGGATTCTCCATGCAAAAACTCAACAAGATCAAGCAAACTATTTCTATCAGAAAGAAAATGGAGAAAATTACCTTTAATGCTTGTCATGGCCTTCTGCAACTTCTCATGTCTTCCATCGAATATTTCTCCTCCAAATTCCAAGAGATATTTGTCATCAATGCATGGGCTCCATGGATAGTGTGTAGGGCCTCTTTGATCTTGCACTCACTCATCTTCAGTGACCCTACAATCAAATGAAGTTCTGGTAGGTGAACCTCTTCTTCTTCCCTATTTCTTAGATCAACTTCATGAAACTCCAGTGGTGATGTGGAATTTGATCTTGGGAACTTTTCTTCAGTTGCTACTAGGTTTGCATGCTCATGGATATTTGATCATGTAGCAACTTTTTCAAGTGAAATATCTATATCACCAACATAGAAAGGTGGACATAGCTTAGTATATGTCTCACTAAAACTTGAGCCCATCAGTAGGTGCTCTTTCAACCATGTCCAAAGAGTTTCTTGTCTCTCTGGATTGTTCTTCTACAACACTAGTGGTAGGGTCAAGTGAATGAACACTCTACTCTTTTCTGCACAATCCTCACCAATAGGGATTCCAGTTATGTCTTCTGGTGGTTTCCATGCAAATTTCACTTGCATGAACATGATTTTTTGTTGGGCTATAGGGCAGACCCGGGTTTTATACCTTTAGCTTCGCACCAACAAAAGACCCACAGTGTTGGCCCTTTCGACAACAACCTGCGAACAGGTTGCAGTCTCACCCGAAACAGCTATGGGATGCCACATAATCAAGTTTCTGCAAGCAGAAGAGGGAGATTACTGTACCTTTAGCTTTTATCAATTTATAATCAAGTAACACAGAGCTTAATCATTCATATATATATATATATATATATATATATATATATATATATATATCTTCGCAGTTAAATAACACCGTGACTTGGTTAACCCTTACTGGGAACGCACAGCGAAGCTATTTCTTAAACAGTGATCTTACTTATCAGATTTATCTATACTTATCAATGCATAAAAGAACATAACAGAAGTCACAAAAGAATCACAACACCAGATATAACGTGGTTCACCCCCAGTGTAGGGGTTACATCCACAGAACTGTGTTTTATTCAACTTTTCTACAAAATCACAGTTTTGATCTGCGCACTCAACTGTAGATCCTTTCAGTCCTCAAAGCCGTGCACACAGCAGCAGGCCTCTACGCACACAGCTGCAGATTTCCTTATCACTTACAAACCCTCTCTGCACACAGCTGCAGAGGTCATCCACGCACTCAGCTGGGACTTATCCTTCACTTACAAAATAGCCTTAGCTTCGCCTTAACTTTCTTACATTCAAAAACCTAACCTGACTTATTTACAAGAGTGCCTATTTATACAGCGCACTATTAAAAAACCATGGACTTCAACCATGGGCACCCCGAACCCTAAACCCTGGACTTAAACCATGGGTTTATTACAAAAAGAGGACTCTGACTTAACCCCGACACCCCTAAGACTATTTTGAGTCATAACTCCACTTACAAACTTACAAAAACTGTGCCGTTACCCATCTTAAGGACTGTTAGGGTGCGCACCCCAACAGGCCCCTAAGACTCACCAGTGTCCCATCCCGGGACACTCTGCTGTCCTTCTAGTCCACGAACTTTGTCGACGAAGATGGTGTACCACTTGTTGAGGTCGCGCATAATATTTTCAGTTGCTTGTTCTTTTTTGCTCAACTCCTGCAATACTTCTGCTGATGCTTCCCCAGCCTGTTTCTGTGCATATGCATCATATTCTTTTAGGACTTTTAGTTGGGCATCCGCAGCAGTACTCAGCTCGAAAGCTTCGCTGATATGTGGCTGCATGTTAGTTTCCACTGCTGTTGCTTTTGCCCTACATGACTCAATTTCCTGCTGAAGTTCATTGCTTCGCTTGACCTTCAGCATTTTCTCCATAGGCGGCAAAGTCTTAATTTGCCTTTTCACTGTGTCCAATTCTGCTTGTCGCTGCCTGATGGTTTCTCACAGCTGTCCAATTTCTGGGTGTTCCTGCAGGGCGGTCCATGCCTCTACAGTGTCGTCTAACAGCTTTGCTATGCTGCTCACAATATCGGAGATTTTTGCTGCAGAGGCCTGAATATCTACTCGACGCTGCTTCCTAACCTCTGGGGGGCTTTCTAGTTTGATGCGAAGTTGGAGCTCCGCAATCTGAGCGTCATGTTCTGCTTTGAGCTTCTCTATTTCACTACGCGACTGCTGTGCATAGTCTTTTAACCTGGCTAATATTTGCTCTGGCTCTTCCACCAGCTGTACGTTGAAGTCAAGGAGACTTCGACATGTTTCATCCAAAACTCGAACCAATGTAATCCGCTTACGTTCTGCGTCTCTTTTTCGCTGCTCTGTGGCTTCCAGCTGCGCTGCGAGGCTATCATTCTGCTTCCTGATATCGTCCAACTATATCTGTGAATAATGGTCTCAGGCCTGGATTTCCTTTGCAATAGCTGACTGGCAAAGATGTAGTTCTAGCATGGACATTTTGGTGTAATCAATTCCTACTGTCATGCTCATCTCTGTGCGAGACGCTGCATCAGTTGTGATGAGGGCAGCGGTGGATACTTGGCCCTTGTTTTCTTAGGTTGGCCATTACCTTAATTTGGGCTGCGCACTTCCCGGGGTACTGCTGGTTATAGTGCTGGTCACCGATTGTGCTACTAAGTCCTTCGGCTCCGATATGTGCTGTGCGACACCATTGATGGCATCCAACTGTATAGCTGCGAATTCTGACCACTTCTTGGTAAGAACTTCTGTGGACTTCGACAAAGCCTCGTCAAGCTCCTCACTTGTCAAGCTGGGTGTGTCATCAATATTCTTTTCCTTTGACACCTTCGCTTTCTTTCAGGGCTGCGGTTTGTTCACTTCCTCTACTTCTGGTGTCTTGCGCTTATCCTTCCTATCAGGGTCTGGAGTAGTCTTGACCGAGTCCTTTCCTTCTTCTTCATCAATGTCTACTTCTCCACCCTGGTTACTGTCATGCTGCTGCGACTCAGTCTATTCCTCACTGTCTTCCAGGGGACCTTGCTGTTGCTGGTGACTAGGGCCTGCACCCACATTAGTAGCTATGGGGACTGGAATGTGAGGTTTTTTCCCTACATCTTTCAACCATTCAACCGGATAGTGCTGGACTACTGCCCGGATATCACCCTCAGTGACTATATATGGTAGCTTGAACCATTGGTGCTGTGGATCTGCGCGAGCCTGTATGAAAGTATGATGCATGTCGGCGCTGAAGGCGGCTACGCCGTCATATTGAGAGAATAGCTTATTACTGAGCTGTGGGATTTTTACGATTTGAAACTGGATATCCATTATATAGAAAGAAAATACATAATTTGTCATCTGTTGGTGTGCTTTATCCTATGAAACCCACAGCGATGCGTACCTGGCTGTGCCAGGCATGTGTTCTGGTGCCGCAGAAAACTTTTCCTCAATAGGTTCTTGCCATCCTACCAGTGTGATTAGGACGAGCAACCAAGAGTAATGGAAGGGCCTACCTTTTTCCTGCACGTCACGAGCGTCTTCCAGGAATTCCTGCGCAATATACTCTACCCATTTGTAGTTGTAACCTTTGGCGCAGTTGATAGAAATTCGAATAACCAGGGTAGGTACTTCAGTTGGTCTGCACTTCCGTATGACTTTGCAGGCTAAAAGCTCTGCTGCAAAGCGAATGTGCTGTTCCTGAATGGCGGAAGTGTGATACCCACGTTTTCCCTTTGTCAGGCCGAAGCGTTCCTTCATGGCTTGTGCGAGCTTCGTATCCTCATGCTTTGATGGAAATTCGGTCACCGGATTAGGGCCTACTATTGGTAAACCAGTGATCCTCTGGATGAGCTCACCATTGATAGGGATTTTCTTGTCTCCTATCCATAGGTGGTCGTCATGAACTAGTGCTAGCAACTGCTTGACCACTACGGTCACCTGTGTGCCGCGACCAAAATGGGGAACGTCGAGCATCTTCAGCAGACCATCTTGATCCAAGCCGGCAGCCCATCGTTTGACTTCTAATAATGTCACCCCAGTCTCATCGTACTTGAAAAAATACAAATATGCTTCTGGTGCGAACTGTGGAAACCTGCCACGATCGCTTGTATCATGGTCGGAGTGCTTAAGCCGGTCTATCTTTCCTGTCATGGTCCTAACCAGCTGCACACCCGGTGGCAGTGAAGGGGTGCTTATTGTGAACTGCTTATTCCGTCGAGGTGGTTTAACTCCTGGTCGAAGAGGCGGGACATATGGTGGCCGCCGTGGTGCAATGTTCTCCTCTCCTTCACTTGGGATTTCTACCGAACCAGGCGGATTCATTCCGAGATCCTTCGATGTTTTCTTGGACTGCTTATGTCGATCTTCATTCCGCTTAGAACGAACTTCAGGTTTGAACTGTTTCCTGGCAGACCATGTTTGCATTTGTAGAGGCGGTGCAGGTAGAGTCTCCTCTCGTGCTGTAGGTGCAGATGGGGGGTGAACGATGTTCTGTAGACCCTTCTATCCAAATTCTCTCAATAAGTCCTGAAGTTCTTGATCAGCGGACATAGGTTCAATTGTGAAACTGTGGAATGTGACTTGCCCATGCTCGGGTGTCTTCTTATACAATCCATTGATCAAATCGGTCATAAATGTGCATTGAAGGCACCAACTCTAGCAGAGATGTTTCTTCCACGGCACTCGATTTCGGCGGATCTCCTTAGGACAAGAAGTTAAGGCAAATAAAGTACTGGCGCCGCCAAATCGGCAGTGTTCCAATGGTCAGTTTTTGTGCTATGGCGCAGCTAGTACCACAGCTGCATCACAATAAGGATCTTCATCATGATAATGACCTTCGGCATATGCGGGCAAGTTCTGCGACCCAATTTTGAGCTTCGCTCTTTTAGCGTCTTGTGCCAGCCAGTGAGGGCAGGACTGGGTTATTTCTTTATCACAAGACACATTAGTATGCCGAGGCCCAACCTCCCTGTGCCGATTTTTGGCTGCAAATGCCTGGGTATGACCCAGTCAAGGTACCCATTCTGTACGAAATACAAGTTTCCATGCCCTGTAACAATGCTCCAAATGTTCCTGTGGCCTATTCTGCCCATTTAATATGCTGTGCGCCCTCTGGAGCTGATCCACAAATCTTAGGTGAAGTGATGTCTGATGCGTTTCCCAATTTGGAAACTACGTCTTATAGGCAGTTGACCTGGTGAGTCCTAATGGTGAATCCAAATTCTCTAGTTTCTGTGACTCCAGTATATGTTTTGACAATGGCACAATGGACTCCTCTGGGTCTGTCGAACCATCAGAGGTAGGTAAGGTCTTTGTCTATGAACTAAGCCTTCTGAGGGACTTGGTAATTCGGGCACCTCAGTGTCCCTATAGCTCATACAATCAGTTTTGCCAACTTTCTAAGTCATCCTCAGAGTCTGTCATACAGGAGCTACCAAATTCCCAACCTTCGGCAAGAGGATCCTCATAATCTTCTTCCTTGGCGGTGATATTATAGATCTGGTCCAACACATCCTGATCTTCATCTTTGAATGTTTCTGTGTATATTTTTCCTTGGGACGGGTCTAGGGGTATTATAACTCTCAAACCCTTTCCTTTAAAGGTCATCTGTCTCTTCTTAAGGTTAATGACTGGAGCATTTGCCATTTCCCACTCAATTCCTAACAGGGCTAGGTAGGGATTGCTGTCATCGATGATCTCAATAACTTCAAAGTCCGCCAAAGTACTGGCCCCATCAATATCAATTGGAACACTAAGGAATCTCCCTAGGGGCACAATCCTTTGCTGATTGGCTAACTTCAACTGTATAGGGGACCAGGCAAGGGTAGGTTTCCCCATTTTTTCCCAGGTTTGCTTGGTTAAGACATTGACTTCTGACCCTAAATCCAGGATGACATCAGTCATATCATACCCTCCTATCTGAGCATTCAATATCATTTCCCTGCCAATTCTTCGAACATGATTAACAATTTTCTCCTTATCAACTCTTCTATGAGGTTCACAGACAGCAAGAACTTTTGGAAACTCCTTTAGAGCGTTCTGATTCCGTAAGAGTTTCATACAGCTCTGTAAAAAGGAGGATAGGGTACTTACTTTATCCGGCGAGGAATCTTGCAGCTGCGACTCCTGCTGACATTGCTACACAGGTACTATTGCTGTGCTAGGAGCAACATCATCACACTGGGTTTCCATGACTGGCTTGTGTTCGCTTGGGACTTTTTCTGGGACCCAGTCCTCGTCAAGCTGTCTCTCTGTATTCTGTAGGTGCGTCGTAGCTCCACTCTGCGTAACAATGTTAATGGCTGCGATAGGTCGGGGCTCAACGGAAATCATCTGGATATTCTGAGTAGGACCACCGTTTCTTTCCTGAATCTTAGCTATCAGCTATGGGCATTGCTCGATCACATGATCAACTGCACGACAATACCGACATGTCGTAGTGGGGTTCCGACAATCTCTAGCTAAATGCCCGGCTTGGTTACAGTTGTAGCAGATCACCTGGCCTCGGCCTCTTCCTACCATACCACCACAACCTAGACCTCCAAAATCACCTCTATTGGATGCACCACTGCGGTAACCGTAGCCATCATTACCCTGGCCCTCATTTTGTACCCGATAGGCATCATAAGTGCGCTCTCGCATAAGGTCATAACTGCGACATTCATCTTCATTATGTCCTACGAACTTACAAAACTTGTAGTAGGTGTTCTTAGGGACTTGCACATACCTTTGGAGTAGATGGCAATGTTCTGGGCGATGCTGGCCAATTGTCTGACATATCTCACAATATAGAATAGCGGGATTGAATGGGTTTGGCATTCCAGTATTCAGGTAATTGCCTACCACAGGACATTCTTCCCTATCGTGACCTTTTTTTCGACAGTGTGTACACCAAACCGCTTCACGACCAGTTTTTCCTGTTTTCATATCGCGGAGCTCGAGAGCCATGGCCACGAGCTGTGCTTGGATTTGAGCAATACCAGAATTATCTTTAACAGGTGCGGTCTCAAGCTTCATCATGATTTCCAGAGCCTCTTGCTGGTCAGCAGCCTTCTGTTGCATGAGTGGAGTTCTGATGTGTGGTAGTAGTGCGGCAATAAACCATTCCTTATGTTGCGCGGGGCCAATTGTGAAACTGACTTGGTCTAGTAGAACTTTGAACCTCTGATCAAAGTCCCACACTGATACGCCTTGCTTCTGTTGAATCTCCTTTAATTCAGTGATACACTGCGACTCTGATTTGGGCTTCTTAAACTTTTTGATTATTGCTGCCTTGATATCATCTAGGGCAGGATTCTGAGTACTAGAGAATTTCATGAACCAGGTCAAAGCCCGGTCCCTGAAAGAAGTAATGAGCTACGCGGTTCTTACAATTGGGTTTGTAATGTTCTTAGCAGTCCACACCGCCTCACATAAAAACCAGAACTATTCTGGATCCTCTGAGCCAGTTCCTTTGAAAACAGGGAGCTTAATATCATCAGTCATGTGGGCCATAGTAGATCTAGGGGGGGTTGGAGGGGGATGGGAAGTAGGCGGGGGGGAACTTACTGGAGTAGACTGGCCTACGACAGGAGTACTGGTGCTAGGGTTACTTTCGGTCTGCGACGGATTCTCAGGGATAACAGATTGGCGCTGCGGGGTTACCGGGGGGTTTCCAACAGAAGGGATTGCTTCGGGCTCTGAGGCTGCTGGACTAAAAGCGGTAGACTCAGTATCCTGACCTAGGGTAGATGCCTCAAAATTTCTCTTGTACCTTTTGCCACTTCGTAGCAAACCACTTTGCTTGTCAAAGGTGTTTTCACTTGCAAACATAGGTTAGTAATACACAATCTAACAGTATGATTCAAGAAGCAGTATTCCCTTTTCAGCTAATAGCATCTTAATATTCAAATTAAATAAATTTAAAAACTTACCCCTTGGTCCTTTGAAGAACTGTCGCTCCGCTTCACTAAAGGAGGTACTCGTGTCAATAGCGAACTCCGTCACGAACGCCTCAAGGGTTCGCGTCGTCCAGAAATCAACAGCGCGAGAAATCCCGTTGTTTACTCTTTTTAACAAGTTGATTCTTGTGGGGGTCCAAGTAGGAAACTGACCTCCACAGAATTTTGTCCTTCGCTCGGCCAACCTGGATACCCACTGGTGCAACTCTATGTGGATACTACCAAAGAAAATTTCATAAACATCACAAAAAACATACCTTTGTAAAAAGCCGCTTGCGCTACGACGCGGATCTTTGTTCTCTTGCTCAGCGAATTTCAGATAAGTCTCATCCAACCAATCACCAATTTCTTTCACAGAGGGTATCCAGAACATATCCCTCAAGGTACGACGTAAACCCCTCTTGCATAGATACTGAGTTCAACCGGCAACGGAACCACTTTGTTGGGATATAGGGCAGACCCGGGTTTTATACCTTTAGCTTCGCACCAACAAAAGACCCACAGTGTTGACCCTTTCGGGAACAACCTGCGAACAGTTTGCAGTCTCACCCGAAACAGCTATGGGATGCCACAGAATCAAGTTTCTGCAA